>JAODAL010040560.1:0-36777 GCA_025379985.1 Phyllomedusa bahiana
TAGATATGGGGTCCTCTCGGGGTATTAAAAAGGGTCACTCTCAGGCAGTATATATAGAATAGGGTTTTTTCAGGCAGTTAAAAAAATAACAAATTTTTAATACCCCCTTACCCCCCTCCAGGGGCGGTCCTCTTCATCGACAGGGGGGTTTTGACGTCACACTTCCCAGCCCCGGGACGCTCCACCGGCGAGTGAGGCTGTGCAGCCGAGAGGCACGGTGTGAGGGGTAACACATCGCCCCCGCTGGACTCAGCATTACGGGGCCCCGCGCGGGCCCTCTGACTTAGGACCCGGGGCCTGCGTGTCGGACTGGGGGCCGTTTTAAATTACATCGTGTGAACCCGGGTTTGGGCCCCAAGGGTTTAACTCTGCATCGGCTTCCATTCGGAGCCTCTTCCCACAATTCCATCAAAATGACAAAAAAAAAACTTTCACCCATTTTTTATGTTAAGATTACCCCCTTTAAGGAAACCTGAAAACCGCTTTAGCCAATGGAGTCACAGGCATTGTTGGGAAATTATTAATGAAAATCACATCACGGTATCCAAAAAAGGTCCCCTTTAGAACTACACTCCGGCCCGTAAAAAAAATTAACCCATAGGTGGAAAAATTAAAAAACGTATTGATTGCAGAAAACGGTGCTGCGGTGGAAAATTCTACTCCTACTGCCTACAGACACAGATAAAAGGTGACATCTGAATGCGACCCAAAAACAACAACCCCCCCCTCAAAATATTTTTTTTTTTTCCATTGCCAAAGTAACTTTAAAAAAAGTCCATCTGTTAAAAAAAAACCCCTGGGAACAAGGCATAAAAGAAAAAAGCGTTCGGCAGGGAAGAAAAAATAACATCATGTTCACAAAAATCCCTGCAGCGGCGAAGGGTCAAATGACGCCCATTTATCAAGTGGGTTCCTGGTGGGGGCTTTGTTCCCTCTACATAATATTATCCTAATCCAAGATAGGATCCAAAAAAACTCTAATGGTGGTGGATAAAACCCCCTAAATAAAAAACCCCTCTAAAAAAAATTAATTGGAAAACCCAAAAAACCCCGGGATCAAGAATTTAATGGGGTTTTTAAAAATTTATAAATTTTTAAACCCCCTTTATTTAATTAAAAATTTTTAAATTTGAAGATAATTGCGGTAAAACCCCCAAAAGGGGGGGAACAAACCCCCCCCCCGGGGGGAAAAAAACAAAAGCCCCAAAACCCCCCACGAAATTGTATTAATGTATCCAATTTTGTTTTAAAGAAAAAGAAGCGAAAAAGGGTTATTGGGGGAGCGCTTCCCCCCCTTTACCAAAACCCCCCCCTTTGGCATCCCCCCCCATTTTTTTTCCAAAGCTAAGGGGGGGGGGGGGGAAATAATAAATTTTCCCCTTGGGCCCCAAATGGGGTTCAAGGGGCGGTTTTTGGGCCCCAAAGCGAAAAACCCTTTAACATCTCTATAAATATTTTGGCCCTATTGGCGGGAATTTGGGCCCTGGGCTTTAAATTTTTTTCCCTGGGCCCCCCTAACTTTGGAAAAAAAAGAGCCATAAACGTTCTAAAAAAAAATTTAAGTTTGGGGTTATCCCAGGTTAAATTCCCAAACCCAAAGTCCCCGTTCTATTAATGTGTTTCTGAGGTGAACCAAATCTTAGTAAGGGAAGGAAAGTATAAAAAAAAAAACTGCGGGGGCTTCAAAATCCTCTTGCAATAGGCAAGCTGGATGGCCCAAAAAAGTGCTGGGAAAAGGCCAAAAGGAATTTGAATGAAAAAAAACATTGTTTTTCCACAAAAATTTTTTTTTGAACTCTCCCCGATTAAAAATTGTCTTATTGTTTTCTAAGAAATATGAACTTTTTTTCTTTTACATTTTTGAGGCTGACAGCTCCGGCTGCTTCCTTTTTTTATTTTAAAGATTTTTCATTTTTGTAAATAAATCAAAATTTTTGCTTTGACTATCGGAGACATGTTTTCAGTAGTTTATATAATAAAAAAAACAAGGTACATTTTTCTCCAAAAAATTTACCATGAAGAGAAAAATCAAGAAACTGAAAATTTTGCAGTGGTCTATTAATTTTTTCCAGAGCTGTAATATAAATATTATAATGATATATATATATATATTTATATATAATGATATATATTTTATATAATACATATCCATATAATATATAATACACATATATAATATATATATATATATATATTTTATATATAATTTTATATGTCCCTCAGGAGGTGTAAAATATATTATATATGTATTATATATGTAATTATGTTTTTGTGTATATATATAAAAATATATTATTATATATATATACACAGTATTGGGGTTGGCCCACCGGAGGCTTGAATCCCAGTAGGGCCTGGGTTTCGACACAGCAGGGCCCACCATGGCCCTGTAGCGCTGAGGGCCCCATAATACTGAGCCGACTGAGAGGCAGGTAACTACCTCATGCCGCTGCCTCTCCTAGGCCACACAGCCGTCATAGGCTGTGCGGCATGAGGAGCTACCAGAGGAGCGTCCCGGCACTGGCGCTGGGATGACGTCACACCGCCAGTGTCGGGCTGAAGAGGAAGGCGCTCGGATGGGGGAGGTAAGGTGAGTATTATTGTTATTATTTTTAATGGCGGTTATCTGCCTGAGGGGGCCAATATCTATCTATATACCTGCCTGTGGGGACCTATATCTATATACCTGCCTGTGGGGACTTACATTTATCTATATACCTGCCTGCCTGTGGGGACCTATATCTATCTGTATACCTGCCTATGAAGACCTATATCTATATACCTGCCTGTGGGGACCTTTATATATCTATATATATACCTGCCTGTGTGGACCTATATCTATACGTATATAGCAATTGACCAAAGCTGACGTATTTTTACTTTTTAAGTATTCATTGGATGTTATAGTTTTAACGGATATTAAAGTGTTTAAATACTTCAGCTTTGGTCCCAAATTTCTAAAAAACATTGGAAAATGGGGGAAAGGGGGAAAACCCCCATTGGGCCTATGGCATGGGGGCTTTCTAATTTAAAAGCTAAAATAAAGGGCATTAAAACCCTTTTTTGGAGACCTATATCTAAACACCTCCTGTGGGCCTATATCAAACTATATTCCTACTGTGGGGGTCGGGATCTATCTAAAATAACTGCCTTTGGGGACCTATATCTATGGTATACCCGGCCCCGTGAGGACCCCTTTTTTTTTAACCTGCCGTGGGGGGGTATATTTTATATACCTGCCTGTGGGGGCCTATAAACTATCTATATACCTTCCTGTGGGGAACCCATATCTATTTTTCCCCGCCCGTGGGGGACTTGTATTATCTAATAAACCCCGCCCCGTGGGGACCGGGATCAATCTATTTACCTGCCTTAAAGGGAACCTAAAATATCTGTATAAACCCGCCTGTTTGGGGGCCTATATCATTATAAAACCTGTGTAGGGACCTATTTTCTATCGGGAAAACCTTTCCCGTGGGGACATATTTTCTATACACCTCCCTGTGAGGCCCCCATATCTATCTTTATACCTTCCCCGTGGGGACCTATATGTATCTATATACCTGCCTGAGGGGAAAATTTCCCCTCAAAAAACCTGTTGGGGGGCATATATTTTAAATACCTGCCTGAAATGAGGGAAAATATAATATTTTTAAAAAATATAAAATTTTAATATATTTTATATATATATATATATATATATTTAATATATATATATATATTTTAAAAATAAATATATGTGTGTGTGTGTGTGGGGAAAAAAACAAAAAAAGAGGGGGCAACCCCAATAGTGAAAGTACATTAAGAAAACAATAAAAAGTTTTAAATTGGGAGTTTTGCTCACCCCTTTTCGGAGCTGTGCTAATTTGTATAGAGGCCAACTCTCATAAGTGATTTTAAAGGGGTCTCCGTCCGAACCTGTTTTACACCAAAATCCCCCGGGCTCCATAAATCCAAAGCCACCCCGCAAAAATGGATGGAGGATCAAAATCAAGAAGATAAAAAAAATTGACCCCGCGCTCGAGCAGAAGGAAAAACCCAACGAGGCAGGGAATGGTGTTTAAAAAAAAAAATTTTTTATTTTTTAAAAAAAATGTAAAGGATTGTTTACCTTCACCCTATTTAAAAAACAAAATAAAAAGGGAAACCCAAACCCCTCCCCGGGAAATTTTTAGGGGCACATGCCACCTGATCTGGCGCACTTGTAACTCATCACAAAGCCTTTCTCGGGCCCCCGGACAATTTTGGGTTTCACTTTTAGGAGTAAATGGGGGCTCCCCGGCGCTTTCTAAAAAAAGGGGGTTTTTGGGGGACAAGTGCTTCAAAACCCAAATGTTTCATTCCCTTTATCCTGGTTTTGGGGGTGAGGCCCCTTTTCCTTTTTTTAACAACGCTGCATCCATACCCACGAAGAAAGGGCTTATTCGGAGGAGAGTTTTCAATACAAACTTAGCTGGGCCGGCGCTTCGTGGAGTTTTGCCTTTGGCAAACCTGGTAGTAAATTTTAGGGGCCCTTCCCCCACTGAATTGGGGTTTGGACGGCCCCAAAAGGTTGAAAGGAGTCATCAAACCCGGGGCCCGTGTTCTCCACAAATATGTGTGGGATTATGAAAGGGCCCGACATAAAGGGGGAAAAACACCGGCAGGTTTTTGGGAAACTCCCCTTCAAGTGGGGGCTCGGTGACCCTTTTAAAACCCAAAGGGGCAGTGGGGCGAAAACCTTCACAAACAAATTTGTTTCCCCCGAAGGGTGAAGTTTTCCGTGGCCCAATTTGGAAAAGCCTTTTATCAGCAATCGTTCCCCTGGATGGAATTCTCCTCGGTTTAAAGACCTTAAGGGCCCTTGATCCAGGGGTTTATTTGATTACCGGGTTTGGGGGGGGGAAGGAAATTTTTTTCCCCCAAAAAGGGACAAAAAGGCTCCTGCCCCATTGGGGTTTTTTTTTCCTTCCTCTGGTTTAAAACTTTAGCAAAAAAGGCTGAACTGGATGGACTTCCCTTTTTTTTCCCCGGTCTTACAAAATTTTGTAACATGTTAATTTTAAAGGACCAAAAATGAAACTTCTACTTCATGGGAAAGTGCGCCCCAACCCCCTGGTCTGGTTTTATTCCAGCTGCTCCTGCCCGTTTTTAACCCGTTAAAACCCGCTGTTTCCTGTTTTTGGGAATTTTCTGGGACCTGCTTTCAGTTGCAGCAAAACCCAGTGCACCTGTCAACCCGTGACTTTTACCCGGTATCCTTTGGGTTTAACCACAAGTAGCCTTCCCTTTTCACTAATGGCCCAGAGGGCCCCAATCCCCGGGCCCTTTTTAGGATTTAAATTTTAAAAAACCCCAATGTAAAAATTGAAACCTTGAAAATTTTTTTTGGGGATTGGAAATAGTTTTTAATAAAAGGGGCATCATGCGGGGCCATTCTTCAACTTTTTTAAAGTGTCTTTTCCCCCCCCGACGGGCTTTTGGGAGTTTTTGGGGTAGGGAAAGGGAGTTAAAGGGGAAATATAGGCTGGCCAGCCCGTTTTCTAATTTTTGGGCTTTAAAATTGTCCCGTCCTAACTTACTCGAAGATACCCGGGAAAACCCAAAAATTTCCATATTGGGGAAAAAAAAATTTTTATTGAAATACTTTTATTTTGTTTGGGTCTTTAAAGTTTACTCTTTTTTTAAAATTTCAAAAGTTTTTTAAAAAAAAAACAAATAAAATATAAATTTACATGTTTAGTTTCCTAAAGGGCTAAACCCCAAAAAAAAGCTTACTAAAACAATGGACATGCCCCCCTCCCACCCAAGCAAATGTTAAAAAAAAGTAAAACTATCTCGTTTTGTCTTGTAGTTTAACTTTTTGGTCCTTTTTATTTCTGATATGACCAGGGAGCTCTGATCAGTTGCTATGGGCTACCAAAAAAGTTAAACTACTAAGAGGGTTTACAATACATTTGCTACTAGACAGTTTTGAATAAAGTTGCTTGTCGGGGCGATGATGTCCGCCGTTTATTTTAAATACTTTCTTGATTGCCCAAAGCAACTAATAAGAGCAGTTTTGTTTGCATTTTTTCTTCTTCTACGGTGTTCACCATTTCCTTGCCTTTTTTAGAGGTTACACACATTTCTATCTCTCCATCACTTCCCACTCATCCTTCCGTATTGGGTAAACGAAAAGCATAATAAGGGACTTAGAGCAGGAACCCGCAGAACAAAGAGAAAAAGTCTTATCGATTTATCTACACTACACTCTTCCTTACAAACTGGCGTTGAACAAACTGCTGCCGATTCCACAGATAAAGTTTATATATATATATTATATATATATATATATATATATATATATATATATATTATATATATATATATATATATATATATAATATTTCTTCATATTCTTTAACTTCTGATGAATATTCCCTTCTATAGATTGGATTATTTCACTGTCCGACGAATAACAAAATCAATCATTTTGATCTATTTCTGGATTTTCAGAGGAAACTCGCTCTCGCCAGGCATTTTGCCATTAGCCCATATAAAAATATTGATGATACCAACTTGACTATTAGTTCTGTAACTAATGGAGCTGTTCCAATAGACTTAACTAGCGAGACTGCTCCTGTGGCTTCAAGAAAAAGAGTCCAGATTAGTAATAAATCCAAATTTGATGTGGTCCAGTCACAGGGACATTTCTGAAAGACGATATGATTTAGTTTCTGAGGACCTACAGAATAATTCGAACAACCTTACCAAAGGTGAAAGAGCTTCCATCAAAACCCTTCAAAACAATAAGGCAATTGTGTTGAGACTAGTGGATAAGGGAAGGGGGATTAGGTCATGGACTACGCCCATCAGGAAGCATATTATGACATCTTAAACTCTTTTTTGTGGTATCCAGTCTGATCTATAGGAGATACTCAATGATGCACTTATACAGCGAGCTATAGAGAAGAAGGAGTACAATTTTATCACCTGCCAAAGGTGCGGACATCCTTAATCTATTATCTCTGGGATTAGCTCTCCAACCAGTCAGTTGTCTCACTACATTGATCTTTTACTCCAGCCATATGTAAATGCTTTATCTAGTTACTTATGTGACTCTGATCAATTATCGAGTCACTAATGCAGGTTTACCCGAGCGAGAGTTACACATCACTGACACTTGATATTACAGCACTTGGTACCAACATCTCTCATCCTCTGGGTATTCACTGTGTAGAAAGCGTCCTAAATATTTAACCTGCCCAATTATCTTTCCTTTTAAAGGGATTATCTTTTATTCTGTTCAATAATTGCTTAATATATAATGAAACCATCTATTGCCAGACTCCGCGGTATGTCCATGGGTACACAGTTCGCACCAGCGTACGCTAATTTGTTTATGGGCATGTTTGAGTCAAAATTTATCAATTCTAGACTGGAATTTTTTCAACATATATCTCTTTATAAGAGACATATTGATGATTTATCATCTGAAAAGGTCCCCCCCCCAATCTCATTAGAGAATTTGACTATTATCTAAAGAACAACAACTGGGGCATATCTTCTGGGGCTAATGTTAATGCTACCAACATTGAATTTCTTGACCTTAATATTTCTATTGAAAATCACCCATTTAAAACATCTACACGGTGGACAGAAACAGCTAACTGCATTTCCTTAGCGGCCATTACAGGCCCTGGAAAATAAAAAATGTCCCTCATGGCCAATGTAGGAGACTGAGGAAGAACTGCAGTGGAAAATCCAAATTCTTAGAATGAGCAGAATTTATATTGCCCCACTATCTATAAAAACACTGGTAGACCTTGTTTGTAACATATTTGACGAAGCCAATTTATGAACAAGAATGTTTATCTAATAATATCTCTAATCCTGTTTCAAATAAAAAAGACTCCCGGAGTCTGCTCCACAGGCGGAGAGTGCCGGCTGTTAATTGGAGCTGACACCCGCCACTATCAGCAGGAACTGGAGCTGTTTAACCACTTAAAAGTGGCAGCAATAGTGACCATTCCACCCTCTGACAAGATTTCGGGGTGCCGCGTGGTTACCATGGCAGTTCAATCGTTCCATAGCTGCCATGTTAGCGCTTCTGCAATAATAGAGCCGCCATCTTGGTACACCCTTCTGCATTATCTACATAACACAGATGGATGTACTAGTGATCAAGTATCCTAGGAGCACTACAAGTCCCAATGTAAAAATTTTAAAAAAAAGTTTTAAAAATAAAAAATATAAAAAGTTCCACTCCCCCCCCCTTTTGCCATTTTACACATTAAAAAATGTAAAAGTTACACATAATCGGTATCACCACGTCTGTAAAAGTCTGATCTGTTAAAATATAATATCAAGGGGGCATGGCTTGCCATGCATGTGTCTGGACGCTAGATTCTGAGCTCCGTCTAAGGCCTTTCTAAAAGAGGGGATAATCTACTCAGAATGAGCCAGAGGAAAGCTAAAAAGAAGCCCCAGGAACAGCTTTAGCCTCAGGGCACCGGAGTGCCCATCTCCAATTTCTTCCTGCCGCTTGCAGACCTCCAGTCGGCATCAGCAGAAACTTCCCCTGTCCGGGCGCCATCTTCCCCGGTATCGGGACCCCTGCAGCGCTCGCTGCTGAAGACAATCTGGTGGCTTACCTGCGCTCCAGCGCGGCGGGAGGTGAGAGAGAAGCGGCAGGTCATGGTCGCTCTTGCGGGAGAGTCGGCAGCAGGTGGCCAGGAGAGAGGTGTGCGGCAGACGGGGACGGCTCCACGTGGTCGGGCGCCATCTTCTACTGCGCCGGGTTCACTGCGGCGCTCACCCGCTGATGAGGAGATCCCGGCAGCGCACCTCCGCTCTCATACAGCTGGGAAGGAGCCGAGGGAGAGACTTCAGACTGCGGTCGCAGCGACAGGAGGGTCGGCGGCAGACAGCGTGGACCTATTTGAGCGGCAGGTGGGGACAGCTCCATGTGGCCAGTCGCCATCTTCCCCCACTATACCACAGCCAGCAGTAACCCCTGCATTGCCAGAACTGCAGCTTGTCCAAAACCAGCACACTGCAGGGCTGGGAGAGAGAGGAGGCTCAGCACAACACTCTCCTGCTCATGCTGTGAACCCTCAGACCCTGGGCCTACCTAAACCAGCAGAGAGCCCCTTCATGAATCTGACCTGGGTCACCTCACCGTTGGTCTGCTTCAAAGAGTCATTGGAGACCCAAGCCGCACCTGTGTCCCCAAAGACCAGCAGCCCTGACTGCAATAGCCCTATACCTCCAACTATGGAGTCAGTAAGGGACCCGCTGGAGGACCTCTGCATGATTTCGCAGTCTTCATCTGCATCTGACCCCCTAGCTGCAATCCCTGGGCCATCCTCGCCACAGAGCACCTGGTCACCCGCTAATATTCCTGACCTCGAGGCCTCATATCAAGGAAGCCAAAATGCGGCGTCATCTATACCCAGAGAGGAGGATAAGCTGGCCCTGAAGGGACACCCAGAACTACAGGCCCTGCTATCACTGCTGCCCACAAAAAGCGATCTAGCTGCGCTCACGTCAGATATGAAGAAAGCATGGCACGCTGATCTGCAACCTGTAAAATCGGACATATCATCTCTGCAAACAAGAGTCCGAGACCTTGAAACGTTTAAAGACTATGTCCAACATACAATTGCAGACCTGCAATCTTCTATCAATGCTCAGAAAGATGCGCACCAAGCTCTGCTTGACCATATGGACGACTTGGAAAATAGGAGCAGGAGGAACAACGTCCGGATCAGGGGTCTTCCAGAATCCATAAAAACGCAGGATCTGACATCATCTTTAACCCAGCTTTTCAATCTCCTTCTTGGCAAAGAACCAGACAACCACATTGAAATAGATAGGGTGCACAGGGCATTGAAAACGCAGGCCCTGGATCCCGCCCGCCCTCGTGATGTGATATGCTGGGTCCACTATTACTCAGTGAAGGATCAAATCATGCAAAAAGCTAGACTTACACAGAATCTGACCTATGAGGGCCATAAGCTGTCCATCTTCCCAGACCTTTCAAGACGTACCCTACGACTTCGTGTAGCACTCAAACCCCTGCTGGCAATTCTGCAACAGCGCCACATACCCTACCGCTGGGGATTTCTGTTTGCGCTTCATGTGCGCCGAGGAGAGGAGAACATCACCTTCCGCACACCAGCGGACTTGCTGAATTTCCTGTCAGCTCTGGACTTGCCCAAGGTCTCTTTGCCTGAGTGGGAGACCATGGCAGCACCGTCTACAACTGCTGGCTTCTCGGTGCCTACTCTACTACCCAAAAGAACTGTGCCCTCAGGATCGCCAATGGCGCAGCGACCTCGGAGGGCGCCAAGGAGCGACACGGATACGGAGACAGACTGAGGCACTGAACCATTGCTATATGAGGTTTCTTTACAATGTGTCGTTAACTAATACGCTTGATTTCTTCACAGTAATAAGAGTGCGACCTTTCCCTTAATATCTCCTTCTCCCCCTCTCTTTCCCTCCCCCCTTTTTTTTTCTTTTTTCTTTTTTTTTTTTTTTTTTCTTCTTTTGCTCCCCTCCCCTCTTCCGCCCTCCTCATTCCTCCCTCCTTATTGAGCTGTGACTATTTGGGTTCCGGGTTGACCGGACTGTGGGGGCAATCTGACTTGACCCCTGGGGTAGAGGAGGGTGGTTAAATATGACCCGATGCCAGGTCGGCAGTCATGTTGGTCAATCAGCCGAAATGCCCAAGGGACTAAACAGCTCTCGTCACCCCATAGGCGGGTTGTTCACAGGGTTCCTTTTATTTTGGCTGGATGGCGCCCAAAGACAGATCAAATATATCCCCTTTGTCTCCCCTTTCGCACGGGGAATCGCAGACCTCACAATCTCTCTATACAACATGTAGCATTCTCTTAATCACTCCTTGTGGTTATATTACTCTTTGAAATTCCCCGTCATACTTGACACTACTCTTTCATTGGCCTTGATGGTACTGATAGTATACCTTCCTTACAACACTCATACCTCTCCCTATTAGCTTACTAGACCTGAGCATGGTAGACACTGTTCCCCCAGTAGGTGTAAGACTGGATTACTTTTATCCAGTCAAAGCAGCTTGTTCGCTGCGTGTACTAGACACAGTGCCACTCTTTCTGAAGATTGGCTATTTTTTGTTCGTGTTCCTAACAATGTTCATGTTTCTTGGTTCTGACTGTCGGCAGGGAAATGTTTCTTGGGGTTCTGGTGAGGTGGGGCAAGAGGCGCACATATGCCTTACCATGGAGAATTTGAAAATCTCCTCCCTTAATGTTAAGGGACTCAACATCCCAGAGAAGCGGTCCCAAATATTATACTCTATGTATAAGCAGAAGTCTCACATTCTCTGTGTCCAGGAGACACACTTCCACAAAGAGAAGGTCCCCATTATTAATAACAAATACTTCCCTGTCTGGTTCCATTCCAGTAACTCGATAGCTAAAACGAAGGGCGTGGCAATCTTTTTCCACAAGTCTCTATGCCATAAAATCATAGACACTAGGACAGACGTGAACGGCCCTTATCTCTTTGTCAAATGTACCATTAGAGGTACCATATACACCTTAGCGAATATCTATGCCCCAAACCAGGGTCAGCTCTCCTTCTTAGCCAGGACATTTGACGATTTAAATGTTTTTGCCCAGGGATCGCTGGTGGTATGTGGAGACTTTAATCTCACACTTCAGCCAGAACTTGACTCATCATCAGGCAAATCTACGCTCCCTCACAGTAAACTAAACAAAATCAGGAAAATGCTCCACGACATGCAACTAAGCGATGCTTGGCGGCTGGCTCATCCCTCCACCCGTGACTATACCTTCTATTCTTTTCCTCATAATATGTATAGCCGATTAGACTATATTTTTCTACGCCACTCTCTTCTGCAGGCTGTGGTCCGGGCCGCAATTGGTAACATCTTGCTGTCGGATCACGCCCCTGTACATTGTGAGATCAGTTTACCCAATGCCGATTGTAAGGTTTTTAAATTGGAGACTAAACGAATCTCTATTGGAAGATGAATTATGCTTGACAGATCTGAAACAAACCATACAAAATTTCATAACGAATCATATGCCAGACCATACTGCGTCCCAGATTAAATGGGAATCACTGAAGTGTGTCCTTAGGGGCGTCCTGATAAAACATGGCTCCAAAGTCAAAAAAAGCAGCCTCTGCCACGTTAGAGAAACTTCTTGACTCCTAGCTCATTTGGAAGTTAAACATAAGATCTCAAAGGGAGGATGACCTTAGAGCCCTACTGCTGATACATCGTGAGATTAAGCAATTGCTGGATCAGAAGCAGATGCGCTATAAACAAATATATGCGCAAAAATATTATGAGTGGAGCAACAAGCCGGGTAGGATACTGGCAAGAGCACTCAGAGATAAGAGAGCAGCACTATTTGTTCCATCGATCAAGGCAGCGACTGGGAAAGTGACACACCTGACTCCAACTATACTGGACACATTCAGGGATTTTTACCAGAATTTATATAATCTACCAGACCCGGTCTCCAAGACTCGTCCGCCTACACTAGAACGATTTCTTTCTGATACAGCATTACCTAAGCTCCCTCCAGACAGATTGAAAGATCTGGATAGGCCTTTCTCCATAGAGGAACTCAAACAAGCCATTAACCTTATGCCGGCTGGGAAAAGCCTTGGACCGGATGGCTTTACCGCCAAACTCTATAAGACCCTGGCGCCGGAACTGGCTCCTTCTCTCTTAGAGTCATTCAATTCAATTTCAGCAGGATTGCCCTTTCCTCCCGAGTCTCTTAAAGCCTTTTTTACGGTGATAAACCCAAAGAAGGTAAAAGACCCGCTTCAATGTGCCAGTTATAGGCCCATCTCCATTCTGAATGTGGACACCAAGTTATTTGCCAAACTTTTAGCACTTAGATTAAACGCAATCGTAGGGGACCTGGTACATCCTGACCAGGTTGGCTTTGTCCCTCTAAGAGAAGTGTGTGATAACACGCTGAAAACTTTTTCTATTCAGCACCAAGCGCAGTTTATCCAAATGTCTTGTGTTTTGCTTTCTCTAGATTCGAGAAGGCATTGACAGAGGAGGACTGTGGACGTTTCTGAGATCGGTATTGGGGGGGATGGGTCTGAGGCCGATCATGCTCCAACGAATTTGGGCTCTTTATCAGTGCCCTACCGCGCAAATACGCATAAATGGCTCTTTGTCCGCGCCCTTTCAAATAAGTAATGGGACCAGACAGGGGTGCCCTCTTTCCCCTATCCTGTATGTTCTCGTTATGGAGCATCTCATGCAGGCCATAAGACGTGACCCAGATATAAATGGGATTACGTTCCAGAGCACACAATACAAATGCTCCGCTTTCACGGATGACCTTCTGCTGTACCTCACCCAGCCATTCATTTCTTTACCAGCTGTGATGAAGGTCCTAAATTCCTATGGGGCCCTTAGCAACTTTAGTGTCAATCTCTCTAAAAGCACAGCGAGGGTTTGGAAAGCAGAATGGTGGACCTTTTGAGAGAAAACTTCCCGTTCTCCTGACACAGACATCCTTTAAATACCTAGGGGGTCCACATTCCGGCAAACTTGCACCACACCTTTGACCTGAATTTTGCCCCCCTTTTTGCAGCGATCACTTCAGACCTACTAAATGGGACAGACGGACTTTTCATGGATCGGTCGGAAACAACATTTTAAAGATGAATATCCTGCCTCGTCTCTTATATTTATTTCAGACAGTATCCTTTTGTTTTCCAGATCTTTCCTCAGTTCACTTGATAAGTGCCTAAAGAAATTCATTTGGGCCAACAAACATCCCAGAATAGCAAAACACACACTCATACGACCAAAGACAGAGGGGGGGCTAGCATTCCCAGATATTAAGACCTACTATGTCGCCTCGGCAGCCAGAGTTTCAGATTGGTTCCACCAATGGACGAATAAAATATGGATCGGGCTAGAAGAATCGCTCTGTAGTGCTCCCTTGACTGCCTTCCCATGGGTTGCCACTTTAGATCTTCCCAAAGCAAAGATCAGGGAGTTGCCATTGGTTACCCAGACCACCTGTCACGGACGCCCCTGCGACCTCTGTCCCGGGTCGCAGGCACGCCCGTGCGCCTGCTCCCAGCGGAGCCCCATCCCGCACGTCGGGTTCGGGGTCCGCTCATGTCCCGCCCCCGCCGGCATCCACTTACCCGGCCACGCTCCTGCTCAGTCAGTCTCGGTCTCCCGGCATGTGGCTCCGCCTCCTAGGGCGCGCGCGGCCCGACTGTTTGAGATTTAAAGGGGCAGTGCGCCGGTAATTGGTCTTTGCCGGGCACTGCTCCTATTTAGGTCCGGCCTCTTCCTGCCGGCCCTCGCCGGATCCTTGGTGTGTTTTCCCTTGGAATAAGCTGTCTAGAGTGTTCCTGTCTTGCCTTACCGTGTACCGACCATCTGCTTACGTTTACCGACCACGAACCAGAGCCGCCTGTCCTGACCTCCTGCTTGTCTACCGTCTACGAACCAGAGCCGCCTGTCCTGACCTCCTGCTTGTCTACCGTCTACGAACCAGAGCCGCCTGTCCTGACCTCCTGCCTGCCCTCGACTACGAGCCTGCATGCCGATCCTGTACCTCGTTACCCTTGGCCGCCACCGCAGGCAAGCCTTGCCAGTGGTAGTGACCTGGTGGACTCCCGCCGCAGCAAGACCATCCCGCTTTGCGGCGGGCTCTGGTGAATACCGGGACCCACTTAGATTCCACTCCCTGGTGTGGGCTTACGCCATCGCCTGCGGTGGTCCAGTGGATCCACCTCCTGACCGTTACAGTAGGATCCGGCCATGGATCCCGCCAAGGTGCCGTTACCCAGCCTGGCGGATCTGACGATTGTTGTTGCCCGCCAGTCACAGCAACTCGGTCATCAGGCTCAGCAACTTACCCAGCTATCCACCATGTTGCAGCAACTCGTCACAGTCCAGCAGCAGCAACCTTCGCCAGCTCCAGCGGTTGTTCCTGCCTATACGGTTCCTGTGGCTCTGAGGGGGCCCAAGCTTTGGCTGTCGCTCCCATCTAAATTCGACGGAGACCCGAAACTCTGCAGGGGGTTCATCACCCAATGCTCTATGCACGTGGAGCTGATGGCTGATCAGTTCCTGTCTGAACGGGTGAAGGTGGCTTTCGTGGTCAGCCTTCTCTCCGGGAAGGCCTTGGCATGGGCTACACCCCTATGGGACAGAAACAATCCAGTGACAGCGGATCTACAGTCGGTCCTCAGTGAGTTCCGCAGTGTGTTCGAGGAACCAGCCTGTGCACCCTCCGCTGAGACAGCCCTCCTAAACCTACGCCAGGGGGACCTGTCTGTAGGAGACTACGCGGTACAGTTCCGTACTCTGGCCTCTGAACTGTCTTGGAACGAGGCCGCTCTGTGTGCTACCTTCAAGAAAGGGCTCTCAAGCCGAGTTAAGGACGTCTTGGCCGCTAGAGACCTCCCGTCTTCCCTCAGTGACCTAATCCGGTTAGCAACCCGCATTGACGTACGCTTCATTGAACGGGAGAACTTCGGCAAGAGCGTCAGTCAGCCCAACTTCGCCGGTTTCCCCGCCTGGCACCGGTGTTCCAGAGGCCTCCTGCGCCACAGTAGCCAACACCCACCGGGGAGCCCATGCAGGTTGATTGGACCCGTCTCTCTGAGCAAGAGTTGGCCCAGCGTTGGCAAAGGAACTTGTGCCTCTACTGTGGCAGCCCAGAGCATTTTCGGAGGAATTGCCCCAAGCGTCCCAAGTCTGCGGGAAACTTCCGCACCTAGGATCTGTGGGAGAGGCATTCCTAGGTGCAACCTCCTCCTCTCCACGCCTGTTGATGCCTGTGCAGGTCGTGTCAGAAACTGGTGTCACGTTCCAAGTTCCGGCGTTTCTGGACTCGGGCTCCGCCGGGAACTTCATACACCAGTCCCTAGTGAAGCAGTATCGACTGTCGGTGGTACGCCTGGAGAAACCGCTTGTCATCTCATCCGTCAGCGGGGAGCTGCTTAGCGACACCATCCAGTTTGTCACCAAGCCACTGTCCCTCCACGTGGGGGCGCTGCATAAGGAAGAAATCTCCTTCTATGTGTTGCCTCGCTCCTCGTCGGCGATCCTCCTCGGACTCCCATGGCTGCGGCTCCACTCTCCTATCCTGGACTGGTCTACTGGAGAGGTGATTCGTTGGGGTCCCAACTGTCGGGGGCGTTGTTTGGTGGCACCTCGCCCGGTGCTTCCCTGCTCTCTTCAGGAGCCGTTGCCCAGGCTGCCGCCGCCTGTCTGGAGTATGCCGATGTGTTCTCTGAGAGAGAAGCTGAGAGTCTTCCTCTGCATCATCCATACGATTGCCCAATCGACTTACTGCCGGGTACCAGTCCTCCCCGGGGCCGAGTCTACCCACTGTCGGTTCCTGAGACCCAAGCCATGTCCGAATACATCCAGGAGAATCTCCGGAAGGGGTTCATCCGAAAGTCCTCGTCTCCCGCTGGCGCGGGGTTCTTTTTCGTGAAGAAGAAGGACGGTACCTTGCGGCCCTGCATAGATTACCGGGGCTTGAACAAGATCACGGTAAAGAACCGTTACCCATTGCCGCTGATCACAGAACTTTTTGATCGCCTGCAGGGCACCAAGATTTTCTCCAAGTTGGATCTGAGAGGGGCCTACAACTTGGTCCGAATCCGCAAGGGCGATGAATAGAAGACGGCCTTCAACACCAGGGATGGGCACTTTGAGTACCTGGTGATGCCCTTCGGACTGTGCAATGCGCCCGCCATCTTTCAGGAGCTCGTGAACGACGTCTTCAGAGACCTCCTCTACACCTGCGTGGTGGTCTACCTTGATGACATCCTGGTGTACTCTCCTGGCCTCGAGACCCACCGCAGCCATATTCGTCAAGTACTGAAGTGTCTCCGGGAGAACCATCTGTATGCCAAGCTTGGGAAGTGCCTCTTCCATCAGACTAGCCTCCCGTTTCTGGGGTACGTCATCTCTGACCAAGGCCTATGGATGGATCCAGCAAAACTGTCAGCCGTGTTGCAGTGGCCACGCCCAGTCGGTCTGCGGGCTATCCAGCGCTTCTTGGGCTTCTGCAACTACTATCGCCAGTTCATACCTCACTTCTCTACGCTGGTGGCTCCGATAGTGGCCCTCACCAAGAAACAAGCCAATCCACGCAGCTGGCCCGTCGAAGCCGAAGAGGCGTTTTCGAAGCTCAAGTCCGCCTTCTCTACGGCATCTATCCTGGCACGTCCGGATCCCGCGAAACCCTTCACCCTGGAAGTGGATGCCTCATCTGTGGGAGCCGGAGCAGTCCTTACGCAAAAAGGGCCCACGGGTAAGACTGTTACGTGCGGCTTCTTCTCCAAGACGTTCTCGTCGGCCGAGAGGAATTACACGATTGGCGACCGGGAGCTACTGGCCATAAAATTGGCCCTGGAGGAGTGGCGTTATCTGCTGGAGGGCGCCCGTTTTCCCATCCGTATCTACTCGGACCACAAAAACCTCCAATATCTCCAGACGGCTCAGCGACTTAACCCTCGCCAGGCTAGGTGGTCGCTCTTCTTTTCCCGGTTCGATTTCCAGATCCATTTCCGGCCTGCGGAGAAGAATGTGAGAGCTGACGCCCTCTCCCGTGCCTCCGACGTGGTGGGTGAAGATACTACTCCTGAACACATAGGGCGACATGTATGAAGCTCGCCTGATTTATGTCGGGGCCGGGGCGCGCTCATACATTCCATGTAAAGTCCGCCGCGCCTCGCCAGTAGCCTCAACAACCCTGACTTGATGCCATAAGCTATTCTTACATTGCCATTGATCCAGGCTCCCATAGTACTTAATTGTCATTACTCTATATTGTGGGTTTCCACCAACCATTTTCTCAGGCTACAATCTACTTTATCCAACACCTATCTATATATATGTCTCCATGCATTACTTACTGTGACATGCATGATTAAGGCTTGTAATTTTGCCGAAACGTCGCATCTATATTTGTCTCTTGTCTGTTTTTCCTTATACCAGACCAGAATTGTGTGTTTTGACTTCTAGCAATTGTATCTATAATGGACTTATCAATATAATTATTCTGCATTACTTATTGTGTGCTGTGGAGTTATTACTTTATTTGTATATGGGACTGCAATATCCCTTCCACGGGCATACGTCATTTCAGAGTGCTGGATAAAATTCCTCTATAATTCGCCAGTGTATTAGGCGCAGTGCGCAGTGCGCCTATTTTCGTTGCACCCATACTATTGATCCTTGGATAACGAAAATAAAGAAATAAACCTGATTTTATTGAATTAATTTTTTTTTTCATTACCCCCATATTATTATTCATTTTATATACACATCGGGACCACTTCTGTAGTCTTATCATTTGATTTCGGCCATGTACATTTTATTTCAGATTGCATTAGAAAACCCATAGGAGCGTCGCTCGCTCTCCCATTGGGCCAAATAACGGCGCCTCTTTTAATTTAGCCCAATCACAGAGCTCGCTCGGAAAATTTTTTTTCCCCATAGAACTCTATGAGAAAGTAGCTCGCGCTCTGATTGGCTTTAAACTGGACGAGCCCCCGCTAGCTCAACCAATCAGCTCGTTTCTGCCTTTTTACTGTATTTTGAACTGTCCCACCTTGGAATATGATTGGTCAATTTTTATCCATAGGTTATAATGGGTCCCTGTAGCTACTATTATGATTGGTCAATTCTCCTCCATAGGATATAATGGGCCACTGTCGCTCCTTATTCTGATGGCTTGTTTATGCCGACCGAACAATGAGAATAGCTAAACAATTTGAATTACTGTATTTCCCAGGAATTCTCTCTATGCAATT
This sequence comes from Phyllomedusa bahiana, assembly GCA_025379985.1. Lineage (NCBI taxonomy): Eukaryota > Metazoa > Chordata > Amphibia > Anura > Hylidae > Phyllomedusa > Phyllomedusa bahiana. The sequence goes on from JAODAL010040560.1 coordinate 18,808, forward strand.
CCTATGTAGCGCCGGGTCTCGGCGACAAACACACTGTTTTTCCGGGTTTTTAACTGATTTATTGTTTACAGAATGGTTTTATGCTCTTTATGGATAATTTTTACACTTTAATCAAAATGATTTTTTTTATTAATACTCCATGACGCATACGCGCTGAGCGACGAGATTATCAGTGAGCGCCCATCTCTCAAAGACATCAATTGGAGAAGTAGCTGCGCGCTCTTATTGGCTGGGAGAGCAAGCCCCCGCTAGCCTTCAGCCTAATCAGGCTCTTTTCGTCTTTTACTGTATTTTGAGAACTGCCCGGCCTTGGATTTTGTTTGTTCTATATTCCCATAGGTTATAATGGGTTCTTTGTCGTCGCTCCTATTCTAGAATGTCAAAACTTCTCCATAGGATATTAATGGGACACTGTCGCTCCTATTCTGATTGGCTGGTTTATTGCCCTGACCATGAGAATAGCTTCAACAATTTGAAATACTTGTATTTCCCGCAATTCCTCTCTATTTGCAATTCCCTATGTAGCAGCCGGTCTCAGGCTGACAAACGCGTTTGTCAGTGATTTAACTGCGGGTGCGCACTGAAAGTGGCGAAACCTGCGCCTAAACTGAATCCCCGCGTCCGAACAAGCGGGATACGGGGCCCGGAGGCGCAGTATACGACAAAGAAAACAAGCGAAAAGCCCGTTCATCACATGTCGCTCCCATAATTCTCTCCAAACGTCTCATCTCGCAGGCTACAAAGCTCCAGTTGGACCATCCGGACGGTTCCTCCTTGAAGGACTTATGTGTGCCATGCTCTCCGCAGACGTGTCTTAAAATGGGGCCATATCTCATTGGTGGCCGGTAATCCCCGCGCCCGAAGTAGACCTCTCCACCTGATATCCTGGTTCTTATTGGTGGCCTGAGCTGTGAAAAGGACGTTAAGGACTTTTCGTTTCGTCTTGTGACTCCTGTGCCCATGCAACAAGACGCCACGGTCACAAGCCGTGGTTCTACGTACAGCCACTGTCCCCATTCCAACTCAACCTTGGCCCGAATCATTTCCATGGACTTTCATAACTGACCACCCCACCGTTTGTCTGGGCAAACACCATTATTTGGTGTGAATTAGACGGATCGCTTTTTCCAAGATTGCGCATTTCGTCCCTTGCCAGGGCTGCCATCTTCATCCCTGCCTTGGCTGAGCGTATTTCTTCATTCATGTGTTTTCGTCTGATGGACTCCTCAGCAAATTGTCTCGGTACCAGGAGTTCAATATTGTATCCAGGTTTTTAGCGAGCCCTGTGCAACCAACTTTTCAGGTGAAGCTCTGACTTCTCGTCCGCCTGACCACCCCAGGACGAACGGCCCATGGTGGGATAGGGTCAACCAAGTCTTTATTCTTGGTGATGTTAACCTTCGCCATTACTTCTCGGCCACTTCAAGATGAACTGTGCAGTTTAACTGCCGATGGCGGAGTTCTCCCTACAACCTCACTTGAGTCTGAGATCCGCGGTGTTCCTCCCCCTTCTACATCGCGTGTATTGTCATGCATCCCCGCCCACTCTCCTCACCTCTGGCAAATCCTCCTCTGAGGTCCCGGTCAGTGAATGGCACGGGTTCAAGAGACATGAAGGCCATCTGGTCCCAGACACGTCAGTCTCGTGCTAGCTCCGCTCTTCCGAGTCGCATGAAGACCCAAGGCGGACAAAAGGAAGAATCCCTCGCTGGTTCTCTCCAGGTGTACTAGGTGTGTGCTCTGGTCTAGATATGTCCCCCTAAAGATGCTACTCATAAACTGGGACCCTCCGATTCCTGGAGACCTTTGAGGTCATCAGCCCCATTAAACCCTGTCTACAAACTCCGGCTCCCTCTACTATGAGAATCCCAAACGTTTCAATGTCACCTTACTGAAACCCCTGTCCTTAATCGTTTTTCCAGAAGGCTGGTTCCCTCGCCATCAGTGGCGATGACGCCCAAATGTCTTTGAGAGTCAAAAGATTCTGGCATGAGGAGAAACTAGGGAAAGCGATACTCCTGGCGGACCTGAAGGTTTCGGGTCCCAAGAGAGGTCTTGGGAGCCGAGGAGAATATCCTGAAACCGCAGCCGGCCTCATACCAGAGATGTTCTTCAATTCCAGTTAGAGAGGTTGGCCCAAGTAGTGGGAACCCAAGGGTCACGGACGCCCCCTGAGCGACCTCTGTCCAGGTCTCCGGCGGTGCCCGTGCTCCTGCTCCCAGCGGAGCCACGTTCCGCACTTTCGGGTTCGAGGTCCACTCATGTCCCGACCCCGCCGGCGTCCACTTACCCGGTCACGTTTCCTGCTCAGTCAGTCTCGGTCTCCGGCGCGTGGCCCCGCCTCCTAGGGCGGCGCGGGGCCCGGCGTTTGAAATTTAAAGGGGCAGTGCGCCCGGTAATTTTGGGCTTTGCCGGGCACTGCTCCCATTTAGGTCCGGCTCTTCCTGCCGGCCCTCGCGGATCTTTGGTGTGTTTTCCCTTGGATAAGTGTCTAGAGTGTTCCTGGTCTTGCCTTACCGTGTACCGACCATTTGCTTACGTTTACCGACCAGAACCGAGCCGCCTTTTCCTTTACCTCCTGCTTGTCTACCGTCACGAACCAGAGCGCCTGTCCTGACCTCCTGCCCGCCACGACTAGAGCCTGCCTGCCGTTCCTGTACCCCTTACCCTTGGCCGCCACCGCAGGCAAGCCTCGCCAGTGGTAGTGACCTGGTGGACTCCCCCCACAGCAAGACCATCCCGCTTTGCGGCGGGCTTGGTGGGAATACCGGGACCCACTTAGATTCCACTCCCTGGTGTGGGCTTATGCCATCGTCTGCGGTGGTCCAGTGGATCCACCTCCTGACCGTTACACCACCCTTTTGCTTTGGAGGACCTATAGAAATAATGCAAAACTCTTTATTTCAGATGGCCCCCTAACCCCGATTAGAGGACACCCAGCATTTAAGGTGTATAATGACCACGCGGTCTCCAAAAATAAACCCTTGATAGGCCTGACGTTTAGCGAGATCTCGGTTGGGTCCTCCTTGAAATCTTATAATGAAGTCATTGAGGCTCTCAGCCACTCTCTCAGTGTATGGTTGCACCATATGCAAATCCAACACTTTTACGCAATCCATAGAGTTAAACTGAGGCGTCATAGACATCTGTCGGCCTTTGAGCAATTATGTGTACAGGAGGCCATTCCTACCCATCTCATCTCCCAACTCTATGCGTTGATCCTTCAGAACCAAACTGAAGGCGCGCCCCCGTACCAACAGAGCTGGGAACGTGACCTCCAGTGTCCAATCGCGGAGGGGGACTGGCATCAGGAGCACATACTGTCTCACAAGGCTCTAGTCTCTTGTAGTTTACAGGAATTAAATTTTAAAATAGGCTCTCGATGGTACTGAGTACCTATGCTATTACATAATATCTATCCCTCGGTCTCTCCGAATTGTTGGAGATGCAACTCGGCAATAGGCACAATGTCACACATCTGGTGGCAATGCTCTGCGATCAACATTTTTTGGGGCAAAGTAATTGATGTCATTAAAAAAATTACTGGAATAAAGCTGCAGAATGACTCCAAAACCCTTCTTCTATCCATGATACCCATGGCAACCCATGCTTTAAAGGGAAGCTTTATAATCTTTATGTTGTTTGCCACCAAAATATTAATACCCCGCAGATGGAACAGTACCACCATTCCGTCATTATCTGACTGGTTCAAAGAAATCTTCTTTCTCCAGAGAATGGAGGAACTTAGAGCTGACAGTGCTCAAAGGTCGGATAGATATTATAGGGTCTGGGGGGAATGGATATCTTTCACGGCTTCGCTGGACTATATCTCGTATTTGTGAGCAAAAATGAGATTATAGCTTCAGGGGCCCGTTGTCTCTGGAATGTTTCCTTACCTAGTATCCTCACTGTCTTGCCTCTTACATGTACTATATGCACTATACAGCCTGAATTGGCCCGGCTGACCTCTGAGACGAACCCCCTGTCGACACCGGTTTTTGGTTTTACGTTTGTTATTAATTTTGACGTTTTAAAACTATTTGACTCTCCAGAGGATTAAGCACATTAGGTATAAAACAGACTGCGATATGATGACAGTCTTCCGGAAGTGCTAAGCTCCATTTTCTTGTTGCATATTATTTTCCTGTTCATGTTTACTTATGTCTATAAATGGATGTACCGATTTTCTGAAATTTTGTAGCTGTATGTTATGCGGACTATGCAATAAAGATTGTTCATGAGAAAAAAATATATAATATCAATTATCCCCAGAGGTGTAACTTAAACCTCCTGGGCTCTAGTGCAAAATTGATTAAACGGCCCCCATGCGCCATTTATTAATACTGGTATCTTCCTATGTGGCAGAGGAGTCTTTGGAACCCCTTAGGCTTCAGGGCCCGGTAGCGACTGCTACCCCTGCACCCCCTGTAGCTATGCCCCTGTTTATCCCGTACACCAAACACTGTAAAATAAAATAAAAATTCCTAAAGCCAAAGTTATTTTTTTTGTGTGGTCATTTAATGCCTCCCCCCAAACAAAACATTGGAATAAAAAAGTCCAAAAGTCGTATCTATCCCAAAATGGCACCAATGAAAACCAGACTTCAGCTCAGAAAAAACGAGCCCTCACTTAGGTTCATAGGTGGAAAAAACAGAAAAGGAATTGGGCTGAGAAAATGGCGCTGCAGAATACAGAGAACACGTCATCTATACTGAAAAGTTTACCAGTACATTCTATGGTATGGGCAATGGCAGCACTAGAAACTACATCTTGTCCTACAAAAACAAGCCCTCACATGTCTGTGTAGATGGAAAAATAAAAAAGTTACGGCTCTTGGAAGTCAGGGAGGAAACAAACTTAGGACCGGACGCCATTGTGACCACAAAGAATTGATACAAAGTCTCCTGTAAAGTTCTAGAACCTGAAATTTTCTGTTGAGATAAATGTTGAACAGTTTCCTGCTCCCATAAGGTGGAGGCGTCATAAGGAAGTTAACCCCTTGTTCTCTGTAAGACTGTTTCTGACAATTTTGCTGCCCAACAAACACAGGGGGGGAGAGGATCTGTTCCATGTTCTCCTTTACCTCTAGGATTAGTGATGGTCAGAAAATGGCGCGGTAGCTTTCCAAGATTTTGTTGTATGTTTCCAAGATTTTTTGCAGGCACATATAAAAATATGAGAAGTTAAATGTAAGCAGTCCCGGCACTCGTACAGAAGATTCCTCGGAGGCGTAGTGACAAAAAGCGACACTCTCTTTATTGAAAAACTTGTAAAATATCTTATAAAATCATTCAAAAGTGAAACAGTTTACGCGTTTCAGGCTCAGCTAATGGCCCTTATTCGGAGTTACGAATTTTTTTTTCCCTCCCCCCCCGCAACCTGAACGTCCATTGCTGAGGACGGGCGGACTACAGAGCCCAGGATACCGGTGAGCGCCACTTTTTCTTTTCTTTTATACATATAAAAATATAGCAGTTATGGTCATGGGGGACATGTCCTGATTCGTAGTTAGTGTGTCAGCTTTGTTGTACAGACTGGGACATAATGAGGAAATTATCATTAGAAGGTGGAATCAGCAAAGCCACCTGATTACCACTGAAAAGAAAGGTCAGCAGATTATCATTAGAGGGAAGGGTCAGCAGAGTCATCTTATTAACACTAAAGGGAAGGGTCAGCAGAGTCATCCGATTACTATTACAGGGTGGGGTCAGCAGAGTCATCTGATTATCATTAAAGGGAAGGGTCAGCAGAGTCATCTCATTATCATTAAAGATAAGGGTCAGCAGAGTCATCTCATTATCATTAAAGGGAAGGGTTAGCAGAGTCATCTCATTATCATTAAAGGGAAGGGTCAGCAGAGTCATCTCATTATCATTAAAGGGAAGGGTCAGCAGAGTCATCTCATTATCATTAGGGGGCAGGGTCTGCAGAGTCATCTCATTAGCATTATAGTAAGGGTCAGCAAAGTCCTTCATTAACAATTAAAGGGAAGCGGTCAGCATGTCATCTCATTATCATTAAAGGGAAGGGTCAGCAGAGTCATCAGATTATCATTAGAGGGAAGGGTCAGCAGAGTCATCTCATTATCAATAAAGGGAAGGCTTAGCTGAGTCATCAGATTATCATTAAAGGGAAGGATCAGCAGGGTCATCTTGTTATTATTAGAGGTCAGGGTCAACAAAGTCATCTGATTATCAATAGAGGGTGGGGTAGGCACAGTTATCTGATCATAAAAAGTAGAGTCAGCTGAGTCATATCATTATTATTAAAGGGAAGAGTCATCAGAGTCATCAGATTATCATTAAAGGGAAGAGTCAGCAAAGTCATCTCATTATCATAAAATGAAAGGGTCAGTAGAGTCATCTTGTTATCAATAGAGAGCAAGGTCATTGGAGTCATCTTTTTATCATTAGGTCACCAGAGTCATCTTGTTATCAATAGAGGGCAGGGGACAGGGTCAGCAGAGTCATCTTGTTATCATTAGATGGCAGGGTCAGCAGAGTCATCAGATTATCATTAAAGGGAAGGGTCAGCAGAGTCATCAGATTATCATTAAAGGGAAGGGGTTAGAAGAGTCATCTTATTATTAGAGGTCAGGGTCAACAAAATCATCTGATTATCATTAGCGGGTGGGATCAGTAAAGTTATCTTAATATTATTAGAGGGTGGGGTCAGCAGAGTCATCAGATCATAAGAAAGTAGAGTCAGCTGAGTCATATCATTATCATCCTCAGAGGGTGGGGTCAGCAGAGTCCTCTCACTAATATTAGAGGTCAGGGTCAGCAAAGTCATGACAAAATAAGAGAGTGGGGTCAACAGAGACATCTCATTTTTATTAGAGTGAAGGGTCAGCAGAGTCATCTCATTATTATTAGAGGTCAGTAGAGTCATCTGATTATTATTGGAGGTCAGGGTCAGCAGCGCCATCTTATTATCATGGTATAGAGAATCAGTAAGTCACTCTCGATGCCATCACATTCTTCTCAGAGGGTAGAAGGCAGCGAATCTTTGAGAGTCCACTCCCATAGTTGGAGGGAGTCTCCTCTTTCTCTCTCCTCAGACCCCAAGGCACATTGCCTGGGGCTGGAGCACAATCCGTCATGTTTCTGTATAACACTAGGAAAGTTATAGAAACCTGAGAACTTTAATTGCAATAAATGTAAAATCTAATCATTTATACAAGAGAAATATATCAATGTATAACGTCCAATCCTGCCACAGACGAGGCAAACTACAGGTATGAGAATCCAGAGTGTTCAATAGTGATGGGACAGGACTGGTGGGGGCAAGGACAGGATCGGTGGCAGCAAGGACAGGACTGGTGGGGGCAAGGACAGGACAGGTGGCAGCAAGGACAGGACCGGTGGGGGCAAGGACAGGACTGGTGGGGCAAGGACAGGACTGGTGGGGCAAGGACAGGACCGGTGAGGGCAAAGACAAGACTGGTGGGGCAAGGACAGGACCGGTGGGGAAAGGACAGGACCGGTGAGGGCAAGGACAGGACTGGTGGGACAAGGACAGGACCGGTGGGGGCAAGGACAGGACTGGTGGGGGCAAGGACAGGACCGGTGGCAGCAAGGACAGGACCGGGGGGGGCAAGGACAGGACCGGTGGGGCAAGGACAGGCCCTGTGGGGGCAAGGACAGGACCGGTTGGGGCAAGGACAGGATCGGTCTGGGCAAGGACAGGACAGGTGGCAGCAAGGACAGGACCGGTGGGGGCAAGGACAGGACCGGTGGGGGCAAGTACAGGATCGGTCGGGGCAAGGACAGGACAGGTGGCAGCAAGGACAGGACCGGGGGGCGCAAGGACAGGACGGGTGGGACACGGACACGACAGGTGGGGGCAAGGACCGGACTGGTGGGGGCAAGGCCAGGACAGGTGGCAGCAAGGACAGGACCGGTGGGGGCAAAGACAGGACTGGTGGGGCAAGGACAGGACCTGTGGGGCAAGGACAGGACCGGTGGGGGCAAGGACAGGACCGGTGGGACAAGGACAGGACCGGTGGGGGCAAGGACAGGACAGGTGGCAGCACGGACAGGACCAGTGGGGGCAAGGACAGGAGAGGAGGCAGCAAGGACAGGACCAGTGGAGGCAAGGACAGGAGAGGAGGCAGCAAGGACAGGACCAGTGGGGGCAAGGACACTACTGGTGGGGCAATGACAGGACTGGTGGGGGCAAGACAGGACAGGTGGCAGCAAAGACAGGACAGGGGACAGCAAAGGACAGGACCAGTGGGGGCAAGGACAGGACAGGTGGGTGAATGACAGGACCTGTGGTGGCAAGGACAGGACGGGTGGGTCAAGGACAGGATCATTCTGGGCAAGGACAGGATCGGTCTGGGCAAGGACAGGACAGGTGGCAGCAAGGACAGGATCGGTCTGGGCAAGGACAGGACAGGTGGCAGCAAGGACAGGACCAGTGGGGGCAAGGACAGGACTGGTGGGGCAAGGACAGGGCAGGTGGCAGCAAGGACAGGACTGGTGGGGCAAGGACAGAACTGGTGGGGCAAGGACAGGGCAGGTGGCAGCAAGGACAGTACCAGTGGGGGCAAGGACAGGACAGGTGGGTCAAGGACAGGACCAGTGGGGGCAAGGACAGGACTGGTGGGGCAAGGACAGAATCGGTCTGGGCAAGGACACGACAGGTGGCAGCAAGGACAGGACCAGTAGGGGCAAGGACAGGACAGGTGGGTCAAGGACAGGACCGGTGGCAGCAAGGACAGGACAGGTGGGGGCAAGGACAGGACCTGTGGGGGCAAGGACAGGACCGGTGGGGCAAGGACAGGACAGGTGGCAGCAAGGACAGGACAGGTGGGGGCAAGGACAGGACTGGTGGGGGCAAGGACAGGACCTGTGGGGGCAAGGACAGGACCGGTGGGGCAAGGACAGGACCGGTGGGGGCAAGGACAGGACTGGTGGGGGCAAGGACAGGACTGGTGGGGGCAAGGACAGGACAGGAGGCAGCAAGGACAGGACTGGTGGGGGCAAGGACAGGACAGGTGGCAGCAAGGACAGGACAGGTGGCAGCAAAGAAAGGACTGAAAGGGCAAGAACAGGAATGATAGGGCAATGACAGTGCTTATAGGGCAAGTACAGGAATGGTTTTGGCAGTGATATGAATTTGGTCCTGGCTTCTCTTGGATCTTCTCTCGCCCTCTTCATGGTCCGCTCTTCGGGGGACACTGGATTTTGTAACCGACCATATACGCCTGGACATAGACGCGCACCTGGTTTATTCTGCCATATGGGAACAAAGAGAAGACTTCTGAGTTAATTGATAAACCCTTCATCTTTTGCTGCTTCCTATCAGTAAAATGATCATAACCTCCAAACAGCCTGGAACAAACTGCACAAGAGAAAGCTAACACATAGAAGACAGCGAAAACACAGCTGCACCCTATATACTGTGTGCATGTCATGTGTTTAGACTATATACATACACACACATATACAAACAGTGGGTCTGTTCCTCATCTTGAAATGTTACAGACACAAACTCCAATGTATTTTATTGATATTTTATGGTGATCAAGCGACACTAAGGAGCAAGTGTTAGAGATGTGGAAGGAAAATGCAGTTTGCACTTTCACTTACAAATTTTTGTAAATTAAAAACCTGAGCATTGTCTCTATCTGCAATGTATTCAGCCCCGGAGTCAGTACTTTGTAGGGCACCTCTATCTGCAATGTATTCAGCCGCCGGCGTCAGTGCGTTGTAGGACACCTCTATCTGCAATGTATTCAGCCCCGGAGTCAGTACTTTGTAGGACACCACTATCTGCAATATATTCAGCCCCGGAATCAGTGCTTTGTAGGACACCTCTACCTGCAATGTATTCAGCCCTGGAAGTCAGTACTTTGTAGGACACCTCTATCTGCAATGTTTTCAGCCCGGAGTCAGTATTTGTAGGGACACTCTATTTGCAATGTATTCAGCCCCGGAATCAGTGCTTTGGTAGGACACCTCTACCTGCAATGTATTCAAGCCATGGAGTCATACTTTGTAGGACACTCTATCATGCAATGTATTCAGCCCGGAGTCAGTTACTTTGTAGGACACCTTCTCTGCCATGTATTCAGCCCCGATATCAGTGCTTTGTAGGACCCTCTATCTGCAATGTATTCAGCCCCGGATTCAGTTACTTTGGTGGCACCTCTCTCTGCAATGTATTCAGCCCCCGGAGTCAGTACTTTGGAGGACACCTCTATTCTGACAATGTATTCAGCCCCTGGAGAAGTCAGGTAAGTACTTTTAGGGACACCTCTATCTGCAATATGTATTCAGGCCCCGGGAGTTCAGTGCTTTGTAGGGGACACCTCTTTCTGCAATGTATTCAGGCCCCCGGAGTCAGTACTTTGTAGGACACCCTATCTGCAATGTAATCAGCCCCGGAAGTCAGCAGTTGCTTGTAGGAACACTCTATCTGCAATGTATTCAGCCCCCCGGAGTCAGTGCTTTGTAGGACACCTCTATCTGCAATGTATTCAGCCCCGGAGTCAGTACTTTGTAGCACACATCTATCAGCAATCTATTAAGACCCCGGATTCAGTACAATGTAGGACACCCTATCTGCAATGTATTCAGCCGGAGTCAGTACTTTGTAGGACACTCTATCTGCAATGTAATGTATTCAGCTCCGGAGTCAGTATTGTAGACACCTCTTCTGCAATGTTATTCAAGCCCCCGGAGTCATTACCCTTTTGTAGGGACTCCTCTATCTGCAATATGTATTCAGACCCCGGAGGAAAGTCAGTACTTTGTAGGACACCTCTATCTGCAATGTATTTCAGCCTGGAGTCAGTTTCTTTGTATAGGGAACCCTCTATCTGCATTGTATTCAGCCCCGGACCCGGAGGCAGTACTTTGTAGTGAACCTCTATCTGCAAGGTTTCAGGACCCCGGGTAGTCAGTACTTTGTAGGACACCTCTATCTGCCAAGTGTATTCAGCCCCCGCGAGTCAGTACTTTGTAGGCCACTCTTATCTGCATGTATTCAGCCCTGGAGTCAGTACTTTGTAGGACACCTCTATCTGCAATGTATTCAGCCCCGGAGTCAGTGCTTTGTAGGACACCTGCTATAATGGGGCAATTGTAACCCTGACATCTGATGGGGGTAGTAGTCTAATGACAGTCCTGGTTCCCCCAACCATATATACTGTACCAGTATTTGGTGCAGAGCTGTGCCCCCAGGGGCCCGCAGCGCTCCACGTGGCTCTCTCTCACCCCCTGCCGGACGGCTCGGGCTGTGCTCAGCTTCGTTGTCACTATCGGACAAGTCCTGCAAGAAGATGAATGAAATCATCAGCAGACGAAGAAGACGTCAATGATCCGGAGGCCGCTCAGAGCCCTCGCGGTCACCACCTCTCACCCTCGGGCACTTACAGCTTCTCGCAGCGATGCCCGGCAGTGCCCGCCGCACACTCACACTTATTCAAGGGCGCGCAGGTTCCTCCGTGCTGGCAGGGGGGGACGCACGGCTCCATCACCGCTAGGAGAGAGCACAACACACTGCATGTAACTTTATACAACCTTAGCCATGTGGCTGCATTTACAGGCAGAGTTGTCTTAGGCACCGCGCTGCCCCAGTGGTGCCCCAGACTTGCCGCAGGTCACCCACATGGTCTGTGCCAACCCGGGGCAGATGAGCAGACACAGAGCTCATTCATTGACAGACGTCAGGCTTCTATCCCTCATCAAGACCTCTGCTTGCTGTCAGAGAAGGAATACAGCCACGTTTACATTCATGAGCAGTAAGTGGATACAAATGTATCCGATGTAGACAATGCTCTGTGAGCTCTACAGCCCAGACTCCAGGCTGATACAGGGCCGTCTTTCCCATTGGGCCAGGTAGGCACTAGCCCGGGGGCCCCACAAGCTCAGAGGGCCCCTCGAACAGCTCCCTTTCCTTTGGCCCAGTGGAGAACCCAGGGACGTTTTTTGGACTGCCGCAGTCAGAGCAAGGGCCAGGCTTCAGATGCTCCTTGTGTAGTCTGATGCGGCCCCTGCTATTGCTGGGCCTGCGCTTTACTGCTCACAGCGCAGGCAGCACGGCACTGAGCAGGGGCCGGCCTACGATCTTCTGAGCTCCTGCACTACAGCCCCGCTCCTCCCCCTCTCCAGCAGTGCGGCCACTGAAGAGCAAGAGGGGACTGCTGGGGAGAGAAGGAGCAGGAGACTGCTGGGGAGAGAATAGCAGGATACTGCAGGGGAGAGAAGAGCAGGGGACTGCGGGGGAGAGAAGAGCAGGAGACTGCTGGGGATATAGTAGCAGGCGACTGCTGGGGAGAGCATAGCAGGCGACGGCTGGGTAGAGAAGCGCCGGGGACTGCTGGGGAGAGAAGAGCAGGAGACTGCTGGGAGAGAAGAGAGGAGACTGCTGGGGGGGGAGAGAAGAGCAGGGCTGCCCGTTCCTCCCTCTAACCACGGCAGTTGAGGAGAAGATGACTGCCAGCCCTTTAAGACTTCAAAAAACGAGTGAGTGACTGGGGGTGGGGGGAGGGGGGGTTGGGAGGCATTCCAGTGTTCTATCTGCTGGCTGGTATCTAATACCCAGTTGTACACTATCATCTGCTGGCTGTGTATCTAAGCCTCCCTAGTGTACACTATCTCTGCTGGCTGTGTATCTAAGCCTACCCAATGTACACTATCATCTGCGGGCTGTGTATCTAACCCTACCCAGTGTATACTATAAATCTGCGGGCTGTGTATCTAAGCCTACCCATGATTATACTACCATCTGCTGGCTGTGTATCTAAGCCTTACCAAGTGTATACTTTTCATCTGCTGGCTGTGTATCTAAGCCTACCCAGTGTACACTATCATCTGCTTGCTGTGTATCTAAGTCTACCCAGTGTATACTATCATCTGCTGTCTGTGTATCTAAGCTTACCCAGTATATACTATCATCTGCTGGCTGTGTATCTAAACCTTTGTGGTGTTATACTATTTGCTGTTCCTGTGTAGCTAAACCTATCCAGTGTTATATCTGTTGACAGGGGCGTAGCTACAGGCGGTGCAGCGGTAGCAGTTGCCGGGCCCAGCAGCCTGAGGGGGCCCAAAAGCTCTTCTGGCACATAAGAAGACACCAGCATTGTAAATGGTGCATGGTAACTGGGGGGCAACCATTTCACTTTTCGCACCAGGGCCCAAGAGCTTGAAGTTACGCCTCTGTCTGTTGGCCCTATGTATCTGAGCTCATCAGGTGTTATACTGTCTGCTGTCCTTGTGTATCTAAAGCCCGTTTCACACGGTGTAATTGCGCGGCATATTTCAGCCCGTAATTTGCGCCGTACTACGTGAATTACGGCTGAAATACGTCCCAGTCATTACGGTAATCCACAGATCTCATAGAGAACTATGGATTACGTCTCCTCTCCCCGCTCGGAGAATCCGTCGCGGGGGGAGATAAGTGACATGTGAATTACCAGCGGCGTATACGCGCCGAGAATAATGAATGTCTATGGGGCCGGCGGGCTGCTCCTCCCTCCCCCCCCTCACGCCGCGGGAGGACGCGCGTATTAGCGCGACTCCCGAAAACATATGATGTATTGCGATACGTACTGTATGCGCCGCAATACATCGTGTGAACATAGCCACAGTGATGTGTTATCTGTATACTGCGTTGGTTGGGAGGGCCCAGTGCACAGCACTGCCCAGGGGCCCATAATGCTGTTAAGATGGCTCTGGGCTGATACATTGTACATAGCTAGTCCTGTTCTCAGCTGAGAAGTAGAGACAATTGTATCCATTCTAGACAATGCTCTGTGAGATAAACAGCCCAGGCTCCAGACTAATACATTGTTCGTAGCTAGTCCTGCTCTCAGCTGAGAAGTAGATACAATTGTATCCAGTGTAGACAATGCTCTGAGAGCTCTAGAGCCCAGACTCCAGACTGATACATTGTACATAGCTAGTCCTGCCCTCAGCTGAGAAGTGGATACAATTGTATTCAGTGTAGACAATGCTCTGTGAGTTAAACAGCCTGGATTACAGACTGATACATTTTACATAGCTAGTCCTGCTCTCAGGTGAGAAATAGATACAATTGTATCCAGTGTAGACAATGCTCTGTGAGCTCTACAGCCCGGATTCCAGACTGATACATTGTACATAGCTAGTCCTGCTCTCAGGTCAGAAGTAGATACAGTTGTATTCAGTGTAGACAATGCTCTGTGAGCTCTAGAGCCCAGACTCCAGACTGATACATTGTACATTGGTAGTCCTGCTCTCAGGTGACAAATAGATACAATTGTATCCAGTGTAGACAATGCTCTGTGAGCTCTACAGCCCAGATTCCAGACTGATACATTGTACATAGCTAGTCCTGCTCTCAGCTCAGAAGTGGATACAGTTGTATCCAGTGTAGAAAATGCTCTGTGAGCTCAATAGCCCGGACTCCAGACTGATACATTGTACATAGCTAGTCCTGCCCTCAGCTGAAGGGTTGTTACAATTTTATCCAGTGTAGACAAGGCTCTGTGCCAGGCTATTTAGCTCACAGAGTATTATTTACACTGGATACAATTGTAACAACCCTTCAGCTGAGAGCAGGACTAGCACTATTCCATGTTTCACTCCATAGTCCATAGGACTGTGTCTAGATTGGATACAACTGTCAGAGAAAACATAGGGTGAAGTAATTTCTCTATTATTCTCCACGTTTTAAATGTTCATATTTCTAAAGACTCAGAATACGCAGGAATTTGTTTTTCGGCCTTGACGTCGTTACAGATGTAATAATATTTCGTAGCTCTTTAGTCTTACATTGTTCAGAATTTCCCACAGACGCAAGAGGTTTATTTGGCCGACCCAGCCTCTCATTGGTTGGATTTTGTTCCTTCAATCTCTAATAACTGATAATACACATTGGATTATAGTAGGATGGCGACGGGGATGATTACTGTAACATTCCACCACTTATTTCCCAGAATCCTCTAGGACCATTAATAACCTCCAGATTCTTTAGTCGCCCCCCATCAATAGACAACTGGTTTTCTTAGCATTTATATAATCCGAACAATGGTCGGAAAAGCTGTTTTTCCTGTTTTAATGAAATACTTTAGGGTTAGGGTTAGACTGTCCTGATTTACCAGGTGATGCTGCAAATTAATTATTAGTAGAGTAGCTCAAAGATAATGTATAGCTAACTACTTGTTTAATGTGGAGAATGTCTATGGTAGGTAACCTATTGTATTGTATAGTGATTAAAGTAACCAATGGTCAGTTTCTCTTGATTTATTTAGTTACTTAATTTACTACTAAATTATTTTAAGACAAGGCTACAGTTATGTACAAACAGACAGTAAAGTGGTGGAAGTTATTATTATTTGCTTTTATTTTTTATTTTCTCTTCTTTCTTTTCCTTCATGCTGAATGTATATTGTGGGCTAACAGAGCTGACAATCCACGCAGCAATAGCCTTGTCAAGAGACTTTATTCAGGAAAATCTCAACATGTCCTTTGAAAATTGACGAGGAACTGTTATATATATACTGTTGTTCACTTTATATTTGTACAACTTTTTGAACAGTTATATGTTCTGTTTTTTTTCTTCTCTTTTTGTTGATATATATATAACTAAAGTTCAATAAAAAGAATGTTTAAAAAAAAAAAAAAGTAACCAATGGTATTGCAAATTGTGATAAAAATGTGAAGTAATGATGATGGTGTTAATTTTACCACACCTCCAGATCAACCAGTATAAAACCTTATATGTGCTAACCAAAATAAAGGATTTTGCATCTGTTTTATAGGCATAAATTTTCTGACATACGGCATTTTCCCAGTCTGATTTAAATTTTGGAAAACCGGCACAAAAGGTTATTACAGTTTATACGACAACAGATCTTTGCCCCCACTTGTACAGTGATCAGTTGGGATTCAGGTTATGGTTGGGGGGGTTTCACAGAGATTGTCTAAATGGGTAAGGTTGTAACAACCTTAGGGGAAAAGGCGGGACAGATGAAAAATGTATCTGTCGGAATCCAGAGCATTGTCTACACTGGATACAATTGTTTCCTTTGATCAAGTGAGAACAGGACTAGCTATGTACGATGCATCAGTCTAGTGTTGCGGCTGTTAAGCTCACAGAGCATTGTCTACACTGGAAAAAGTGGGTTTTCCCTCTCCAGTGAAAAGGATACCTTTTATTGTAAATGTTTTAGTTGGAGTCCGGGGGTGTACTCACGGCATTGTCTACACGATGAATCTTTTTTTCCGGGGCTTGGGGCCCATCACTTGCACCAGGGCCACCTCTCAACTATCTGCGGCAGGTAAGCAACAGGGAAGTAACATGATGAGAATACCCCTGGAAGTGTATGGTGCCAGTTAATTTTGCACCAGGGTGATAAGGGTGTGATCAGCGTGGATCCTGGAGGGGCGGGGCCCCTTTTTGTACTGTCGCATGGATCCCAGGGCGGGGCTCCTGGGCATACTCTGAGGCTTTTACAGCACGACGGCAATGCAGCCCTTTCAGGATCCAAAGTATTGCTGCTGTAAGGGAGGTCATGTCCTCCTCGATACGAGGGTTTTTTGTATTATAGACTTGATGCTTGTCATACAGTGCTCACCTGCTTCACACTGTGGCCCCAGGAATCCTGCAGGGCAGCGGCAAAGGTTATAGCCCGCGCACCGACCGCCATTTTGCCGGGTTTTACAGCACAGGCTCTGGGAAAAAGAGGGAAGGGAACTGAGCCCAAAGTAATGTATGACAGTAACTGCCCACAGATAGTGGGCAGCTCGGAGGGAAAAACAGGATGTAACTCAGGATCAGTAATGATAAGTAAATTGTGCGTGACTGCACCAGCAAAATAGTGAGCACAGCTTTGGGGGAAATACTGGGTGTAACCCCGGATCATACAGGTAAGTATGTATGTCAGTGACTGCCCCCAGAATAATGAGTGAGCTTGGAGGTAAAAGGATGTAAATCAGGATCAGTACGGATAAGAATTTGAAAGTGATGCACCAGCAAAAATGAGTGCAGCTCTGGAGGATAATACGGGAAAACTCAGGATCATTACAGGAAAGAAATGTAGTACAGGACTGCCCCCACAGAAAAGTGAGTGCAGCCTGGGGGATAAACGGGATGTAATCGTTCAGTACAGGATAAGAAATTGTTGTACCAGGACTGCCCCCAGCAGAATGGGGTAGCTCGGATGGCAGTTCCCAGCAGACAGGGGGCAGCTTTCCTTGAGCATTTTCCCTGGTTCACTCGAGCTTCCTGGAATTCAGGTGTATGCTTCCTGCTTAGGGAAGTTTGTACTGCTGGATAAAGGGGGGAAACGCAAAAACCCCCCGGGCCCCCAGGGTAGGTGGTGGGGGGTGGGATGTACCGCAACCAGCCGTGGCAGCCTGGTAACAGCAGAGAAGCGAGGAGAACAGCTGACAGGAGAGGCAAGTGAAATACAGCAGCCCTGCACCCCCCTGGAAGAGTGAGGGTCTGTGGACTCAGCAAACTCGTTCCCGCAAAGGCTTGAATGTAAAAGGGGCAGACAATTTCCCTGCGCCGCCCGGGGGACAAGCCCCAAACTCCCCCGGCATGCAGGGGGGGGGGGGGGGGGGAAAGGGGATTCAGTGGCCGCAGAGGTGTGACCATCAAGGGCAAGGAGTGGAGGGGGGGGGAGGGGCAGCAATGCCCAACTGTTCTCTAGCAAAAGCCCCAAGAGCAAAGGCTGGAAAAAGGGGGGAAAGGCCATGTGCCAGCAGCCACAACCCCCCCCACACCATAAGAAAACAGCCCAAAATACAGGAGAAAGCAAAAAGCCCCACCCCCGGAAAACAGCACCCAAAGCACCCAGTCAGAAAAAGGTGTAAATCCAAAACCAAACCCGGACATGACTCTACTCTGAAGTGGAGGGGTGGGGTTAGGCTTTCCCTGGAGCCCCGCCAACTCTTTGGCTCCCCGGGTTTTCAACTAATCATAGAGTATGAACCAGTGAAAGGGGATACCCGATGCAAGAGATACGGGGGG
>JAODAL010040561.1:0-36776 GCA_025379985.1 Phyllomedusa bahiana
GCAGGCCACATGTAATGAGAAAAATTGGGCCGTGAAGTATATGAATTTACAGCCCCTTTTGCTCCCCCCCTTTCCCCTGGGTGCCCCCAAATTTAGATGGTGCAGCCTTTTTTCCCGGGGGGGAATTTAAATGTTTAAAAACAATAAAAGATGGGGGGGTTGGTCCAAAATATCAGGCTTTTCTGTTTATTTTCCTTCGGGAAAAGGGGCATTTATTTGTAAAGTCACAAAGACTTAAAAGGGAAAAAAAGGGTTAAATGCATTTTGGTGCAGAAAACTCCCCCCCCCATTTATTTTGGGGTTTGTGCGAGGGGGGAAAACTTTTTCCGGGAAACCCCTTAAAACCAAAAAATTTATAGCTTACCCTTGGGAAAATACCCTTATTTTTAAATTTAAAGGTTTTTATAAGCACTATGAAAACCCCAAAAAATGGTTGGTTTATTTTTAAATTTTTTAAAAATTGGTTTAGTCTACTTTTCTACTTTTTCGGCCTTCTGATTTGGCAAAAACCTGTTCTAATACTGAAGAGCCACATTTTGCCGGTTACTGCACTTTTGACTAGGGGAAATTTCCCTTTAAAAATACTAGTCCTAGGATAGTTTGCTAGGGAAAATTTGGTTTAAAAAAGTGTGTGGTATAGACCCCGGTGTGATTTATTTTCAGTAAGATTACCATCGCTTTCCATTTATAATTTAAATGCCAAATATCTGATCTGTGAAACATCACCAAAGCAAGTCAAAGACATGTATACTATTCTAGACAGCAGTCCCAGTCTTCTAAACTTCTGAGCACCCGCCAGAAGATTAAATTGTCTTAATTCATCTAAGAACCAAAATAATCTTTCTATTTATAAACCAATATCTTTATTTCCACTAAATTCAAGAGATTAAAAATTCCATAAGAGTCAAATGGCCAAAATGGTGCTTTTTCCAGCTGTATCTCACCAGTGGAAGTAGTCAACACATGAATTCAGAGGACCACACAGACGTTCAGGAACATCCTCCATTATCTTAAACTCTTATATTTATACATTAGAGCAATTCAATAGTCATTTTATAATTTCCTGCTTTTGTCCCACAGACTTGTCTGCAGGGGATTGCCATAGACAACATCCCATCCCAAAAATACTGGGCCTTACAGTGCCCCAAAAAAATACTGCTTCACAATCTATGCCACAATTGTAAAAAAATTGACATGTTTATCAATACCTAATATTAATTGATTTTTGAAAAACCCCACAACATTGTTATGGGGGTAAAAATAGTAGAGGGTTTTTACTATGGGAAATTTTATCCTGTGCAAGTTTTAATATGCGATTTTTGAAAAGGGGGTGTTTTGATCAAAACCTGTTTTTAACTATCCTCTATTTGCGGGGGTAATGAAGTTTAAAACATAAAAAAATTTCATTTTAGGGTTTTATGAATAGTGCGGGTTTAAAGAACCGAAACCTCTCTTCTCAGTGGTATTCTTCCAGACCACAGGTAGAAGACAGCAAGAAAAAAATCTGTTAAACCTAAAACAATCCTAAATGACTTGCTCTAGCCTTCATCTCCCACACCAACTTGTGCTTTTTTTTTTCCTATTCTGTATATAGCCTCCCTTTTGTGCAGCCATGCAGCAGAATTTCCTGTTTGAAGTATGTTTTCCTTTGCCATAAACATATAACCTCAGGATTCTTTGTTGGGCTTTTGTCTATTCTCCCACCCAATGTATCAGTATCGGTGTATCAAACCCCTAGTTTCCACTTTCATGTTAAAAGTTTTAGGAGGCATGACCAAAGAGGTGTGCCCTCAAAAGGGTTTTTCTTTGTAAGGCTGGGTTCACCGGTTATTTGCGGGGGTAATTACCCCCCCGCAATTTTCGCCGTGTGGGCCCGGGGGGGGGGGGCCGGCACCTCGCCCGGCCCCTAGACTATCATTTTTAGGGCGCGTTATCGCTGTAGTAAAAAAAGACATGTCGCTTTTTTCCCCCCCCGGCGGAAATTTGCCCCCGGGAGGGAGAGGAGAGTTTAAATTCATAGTTCTCTATTTAGAACTGGGGGATTACCGTAATTTACTGGGACGTATTCCAGGGCGTAATTCGCCCCACTTTGGCGCGTTTTTTTACAGACTGAAATTTTGTCCCTTTTAAGCGTTTTGAACATAGCCCAATTCTTTTTTGTACCAAAAATAGAAAAACGTCTTTTATTGAGCCCAGGAGATCAGGTGATTTTAAACCCCTTTTTTAGAGTCTGCAGAAAAAATTTTTTTGAAAGTTTTTTGGGAAAAAAACCTAAGCTTTTCCCCTAGGAAAACTCCTAAATGGCCCCAAATTTAGTGCATTTCATTATTTGTGTTGGACGATTTTTTTCCCCTCTTTTTAATATAGGTGAGTTCGCATGTGTCTCTCAGGTTTTTTTTACTTTCGTGGCCAATTTTGGTAGGTTTGGTTGGGATTGTTGCCCCTGTTTCTTTTTAGCTTGTAAACGTTTGTTTGTCATCCAAACCCTAACTTAAACCCTTCCCATTTGATTACATTTAATAACATACACGTTTCATAATAAATGCTGTGTGTAAGCGGGTGATTGATTGGCGGTCAAAAATTAATTAAAATCAGGAGAATGTAAAAAAAAATGAAAGTTTTTACAAAAATAGGATAAAATTTGATACTTGGTGCAGTTGAGATGTTATCGATGCATATTTTCTAAAAGGCGAAAAGGGGACCCCTGCTCCTCATTTCCCCCAATTCATCCGATGACACGAAAGGGGGGGTTGCTGGGCGCCGCGCCATGCATGCCCACCCGAAGTACCTTCAATGGCACATCAACCCTTTTTATCTAGTCAGAGCTGTCCCCCTTTTAACGCTCGGACCCCAAAATTTAGTACCCCTTGTTAAGTTGTATAGCGCATTACCCCAGGACTTCAAATTATTGATCATCCATACATGGAGGGTATAATAATTTTCTTGTGCATTATGTAATAGTATCCTATGATCGTACAGTGGGGGGGGGAAAATATAATTTTTTTTTTGAATTGAAGGCAAAGCGGGGTCACCAAGGTCAAAAACCGTGAGAGAAATAGACTATACTGTGGGTACCATGACGTGCCCACTCTGAGAAACCCAAATAAGTGATTATTCTTGATACAAATATATAATACTATATGACGGATACGGTATATTAAATATGTATCAAACTTTTTTTTATATCACATTAATAAAAAAACCCTTCTATAATTTCCATCCTATTTCCTGTGACACTGTAGAATATTAAAGGGTTGTTCCCACAAGTTTCATGGATGCATTTAAAGAAATACTCGGGCACTTCCTGGTGACTGATGTAATTTGCAACAGCTCCCTGGTGTATTCAACTCTGTGTTTTCATTCTGTAATTTAGTTTTAGTTGCTAGAAGCTCTCAGAACTGTAGAGGAGTTTTTTTCTGATCCCTCAAACAAAAACCTAATTAGGGGCTGTTTACTATAGATAAATCAAGTTTTTTACTGCCCCCCAGCCAGAGCTGCCGGACCTGTGTGGGACTATCACCGCTATCTCTAGAAAAAACAATTCACTTGATCTCCTTAAAAAAAAAGATGAACAAAGCAATATATTTTGGAAAATGCTTTATTTTGTTTCCCCTACATTTTAAAAGCATTTTTTGTGTGAGACAACCCTTTAAAAGGGGTTTTCTCACTAAAAGATTGTTCTGTAATTGGAGAAAGAAAAAATAAGCACTTTTGAAATTTTGTTTGTATTACAAAATTAGATAGTAATATTGAATCTGTGAGTGTCTAGAGCTAAATCTGAAGCCTGGGGTCAGCCACACCCCCTTTTTGTGATTGGCTGACTGATCTTTAGTTCAGTTCCTGGATGGGACACTTCAGCTGCCAGATACAACACACCCATAAAACACAGCCTTAAACACTTGCCCCCTTCTATCTGCCCGCCAACAGAGGGGGAGCAGTTTTCATTCAAAATTTTTTTAAATTTTTGATGTATGTATAGCGGGTTTTCCCCCAATGGGGTTCCCGGGTTTAAAAGGGTTGGGAGGGAGGCGACAGTTCTGCAAAATATGAGAAAAGCCCATGCAGGAGGGGCTTTCAGAGCTTTTGACTCATTCCCTTCCTTGCCCCCCCAGGAATGATGATTTGATCGAGAAGGATCGGGGAATCAACTCCCGGGGGGGAGAGAAACGCCCCCGAGTTTGAAGTTTAGAGGAGCGAAAAGCTATGTTACAAAGCCTTTTCTGAAAAAACCTTTAAATGTTAAGTTTGGGCAGGGGGGAAAAAAAAAAAGTTTTGGCTGTATTGGAGATCTAAACTTCTGAGAACTTGTTCCCACTCTGTGATGGTGTTGAAGACTGAAGCTAGAAGCATGTGTTTATTGGCATAGATTTTTGTCCATCATCGAGAAGTGCATCCATTCCTAGTAATCAGTGTTATGATCTGTTATTGCATTGAGTTGTGCATCTGTAATGTTCACGATGAATGTTGTTTTCTAGCTGGGAAGTCCGCCAGTTATTGGAGAACTTACTGGCAGAGGACCTGCTGATGGGGGTGAGTCTAGTGATGGTGTTTCCCTGAAGCCATATTAATTTCCTGTTGCTGTCTGCAGAGGTCTTTAGTGTGAAGTAAATTCCAGGAAAATGCTACAAGCACATTTATGCTGTACAGGTTGAAATATGAGTCAGTGCAAATTTGCTCTGTGAATAGACTGAATTATGTAGCAATTTTGTGTAGTGACTTCTACACAAGGAGGTTGTGTAGATTTTTAATTTTTTTTATTTTTTTTACATTTAAAATGGTGAGACTTGCTCAAATAAAAGAAGAAACCCAAGCTTTACTTACCTCCCTGCTTTTTCACCACTACTGCTGTTCTGCCAGGTTCTAGCTAATTCCCTCTTCCCGCTATCTGGCCCTGATACAGAAAATGCCCACTTAGCCAACCATTGCCTGAGGCGGGTCACCATTGTGGCAATGAAATTGGGTAATTGGGCATGTCCTCTGTAGGGCATGGCAGCAGGATCTGAGAATAAGCAGGGACTGAGCTGCATGGTGGAGGAGCAGGGAAATGAGTAGTGTGTGGGGGTGATTGTGTTCAATAAGTCTAAATCTCTTAAATAGGACAAAGCAATCTGGACAACCACTTTGTCTTTTGTGGTATACTCCGATGCAATAGACACGTTCTCTGATCCGTAACTCCAATTACTATCCACCAACCAGAGTATCTGTAAAATATAATTATAATAGTGAAATATATTGTGAATGACCACTCAAAATTTAATCAAATTGGTCCTCTAGTAGAATTGGTTCTGGTAGTGAAAATGATCGGTATGCATAGTGGATGATGGAACTAAAACTCACCGCAATCTGGTCTGGATCAAGAAACACCTCCTCAAAATTGTGGTCTTTAGGATCACTTTAGCTGTATTTGGCTAATTGTCCCAATTTTGGCCACCTTTTACAATAATTCACATAATTCATAATAAACAATTGAAATGATCATTGAAAAATATTTACATGTTTGGAGTTTTCTACTATTAGTTTTTTTGATTAATGCTCAACAAAAAATGTCAGTGACTTACAATATACAGTAAGGATGTTTTCATACGGTGTTTGTTAAATACGTTTTTGGGTACATTTTATGATACGAAAAATGGACTACAAAACATATTTAACCCCTTACCGTAGCCAGTTTCAGCCTTTATGACAGTGCCCCATTTTTTAAATCTGACGTGTCACTTTATGTGAGAATAACTTTGACACTTTTACCTATCCATGTGATTCAGAGATGGTTTTCTCGTGACACATTGTGCTTTAAGTTAGTAAGAAATTTTGGTCCAAAAAATCCTTGTCGATTTTGTGAAAAATTTTCAAAATATCTTGAAAAATTTACCATTTTCAAACTTCAAAAATTTCTGCGTATAAGACCGTTATTGTACTCAAAATAGTTTATAACCAGCATCTACCATGTCTACTGTAGATTAGCATAATTTTTTAAATGTCTTTTTATTTTTTTACTACATTAGAGGGCTTTGAAATTTAGTAGTAATTTTTCACACTTTCAAGAAAACTTGCAATATACTTTTTCATGGGGACCAGTCCAACTGTGACGTGGCTTTGAGGGGCCTGTATGTTGGATACCCCCATAAATGACTAAGAAACTACACCCTTTAAAATATTCAAAACCGCATTTATGAAGTTTGTTAACCCATTAGGTGTTTCACAGGCATTAACGCGAAGTGGAGGTGGAATTTCAAAATTTCTCTTTTTGCAGATTTATTCATTATTCACAAGAACACGGTATATATGATCAGGGAAATGCAACTTAATACTGATTCCCCAGATTCTGCTGTTTTCAGAGATATCTCACATGTGGCCCTAGTGCACTATTTGGCGCAAACACAAGCTTCAGAGTAGGAGGAGCACCTACTGGACTTTGGGGGCCTATTTTCAATACGATTTTATTTAGGCACTATTTCAGATTTGCAGACACCCTAAGGCACTCAAACTTAATAAACACCCCTAAAAAGACCCCATATTGAAAACTACACTTCTTAAGGAATATATCCAGGGGTGTTATGAGTATTGGCCCAACAGGTATTTCACTATATTATTTTATTTATTTATTTATTTATTTTAGCGCTAGACTGTGAAAATGAGAAAAAAAAGTTTTTCCAACGATCTGCAATTTTAGCTGAGAAAGTTTAATTTTTACAAACAATCCTGGAAAAAAACACAGCAAATTTTGTTAATTCAGTGTTCAGAAGTACCTTAAATATGGGTGTAAACTGCTGTTTGGGTGCATGGCAGGGCATAAAAGGGAGGGAGCGCTATTTGGCTTTTGGAAGGCAGATTTTGGTGGATGTCAAGCCCTTAAAGTACCAGAACAGGAGAAACCTTCCAGAAGTCACCCTATCTTTGATTCAACACCCCTCATGGATCTCATCTAGGGGTGTATTGTGTATCTTGGGCGCACAGGTGTTCCATAGTTTCGGTTGTTTTCTATAGCATTGGGCAATGAAAATTGGAGGGGATGGACACCGTTCCACCATTGTTTTTTGGGTTCCACTTTTACATAATTCGCTGTGCAGTGTAAATGACAGTATAACTTTATTATGCATGTCGGTACAATTGCAATGAGAGATAGATATATATATATATATATATCTCTTTAAATCATAATCTCCGGGGAAAAAAATAAGAGACCACTGCACAATTGTCAGTTTTTCTGATTTTTCTCTTCAATGGCATATTTTTTGAGAAAAATGTACATTATTTTAATGTATAAACTACTGGTAACATGTCTCTGGAATTCAAAGCAAAAAAATTTGTATTTATTTGCAGTAAATGAGAAATCTTCAAAAATAATAAATAAAGCAGTGCTATCAGACCTCAAATAATTCAAAGAAAACATATTTATGTAGAAACAATAAGACTAATGTTTTAAGTCAGGAAGAGTTCAGAAATCAATATTTGGTGGAATAACCATAATTTTTAATCACAGCTTTCATGCGTTTTGGCATGCTTTCCACCAGTATTTCACACTGCTTTTGGGTGACCTTATGCCACTCCTGGCACAAAAATGTAAGCAGTTCTTCTTTCTTTGATGGCTTGTGACTACATCTGGAATGTAGATGGATAGAGATGCTAATTTTTAGAAAACTGTGCAGTGGTCTAAATTTTTTCCAATGGGGAAAAAAAGTATTTAGTCAGCAACCAATTGTTCAAGTTCTCCCACTTAAAAAGATGAGAGAGGCCCGTAATTGACATCATAGGTAGACCTCAACTATTAGAGACAAAATGAGAAAATAAATCCCGAAAATAATTATCTGATTTCGAAAGAATTTATTTGGAAAATAAGTATTTGGTCACCTACAAACAAGCAAGATTTCTGGCTCTCACAGACCCGTAACAACTTCTTTTAAGAGGCTCCTCTGTCCTCCACTCATTACCTGTAGTAATGACACCTGTTTGAACTTATCAGTATAAAAGACACCTGTCCACAACCTCAAACAGTCGCACTCCAAACTCCACTACGGTGAAGACCAAAGAGCTGTCGAAGGAGACCAGAAACAAAATTTGTAGCCTTGCACCAGACTGGGAATCTGCAATAGGCAAGCATCTTGGTGTGCAGAAATCAACTGTGGGTTCAATAATTATAAAATCGAAGACATACAAGACTACTCCCTTCATCTGGTGCTCCATGAAAGATCTTACCCCGTGGGGTCAAAATTATCACAAGAACGGTGAGCAAAAATCCCAGAACCACACGGAGAGACCTGTGAACACCATATCTATTGTGAAGCATGGGGGTAGCAACAGCATGCTTGGGGCTGTTTCCCTGCCAAGGGATCGGGACGACTAATCCATGTACAAGAAAGCACTATTCTGTGCTTCTCCTCTTAGACCTGTCCTCTGCCTTTGACACTGTTGACTATTCCCACCTGCTACAAATCCTCTCCTCCCTCGGCATCACGGACTTGGCCCTCTCCTGGATTTTCTCATACCTTTCTAATCGGACATTCAGTGTCTCTCACTTTTGCACCACCTCCTCCTCTCGCCCGCTCTCTGTTGGTGTCCTCCAGGGGTCAGTCCTGGGCCCACTCCTCTTCTCTATCTACACTCTTGGCCTGGGTCAGCTTATAGCTTACCACGGCTTTCAATACCACCTGTATGTGGACGACACCCAACTTTACATCTCCGGTCCTGATATTAACTCTCTTCTCTATCAGATCCCAGACTGTCTATCGTCCATATCCTCCTTCTGCTACCGCCTCCTAAAACTAAATGTGGAGAAAACCGAATTCATCATCTACCAAGTAGTACCCTGCCTTGGGATAACTTTTGACTCCTCTCTGTCTTTCAAACGACACATCCAAACCCTCACCTCTGCCTGCCGTCTCCACCTGAAAAATATCTTGCGCATCTGCCCATTCCTCAACTTTGACGCTACAAAAACTTTAGTCCACGCTCTTGTCCTCTCTCGCCCAGACTACTGCAACACCGTTCTCTGTGGCCTCCCATCTAGCACTCTTACTCCCCTTCAAGCTATCCTCAACTCTGCTGCCCATCTTATCCACCTCTCTCCTTGCTACTCCTCTGCCTCCCCCCTCTGTCAATCCCTTCACTGGCTTCCCATTGCCCAGCGAATTCATTTCAAGTTACTAACCCTGACCTACAAGGCTCTCCATAACCTCTCCCCTCCATACATCTCTGATCTAATGTCCAGATACCTCTCCTCTCACAATCTCCGCTCCTGACAGGACATTCTCCTCTGCTCTCCTCTCAACAGCTCTTCACACAACCGTCTCCAAGACTTCGCTCGTCCATTCTCTGGAACTCATTACCCCAAAACATGACTCTCCCCAACTTTCACCAGTTTCAAAAGCAACCTGAAAACCCATCTCTTCAGGATAGCTTATAACCTATAATAACCCCATCACCAGAACACCGCCCCACACCTTCTGTATCCCCCCCCCCCCCTCTCTGTAGATTGTAAGCCTTCATGGGCAGGGTCCTCTTTCCCCTCTCTATCATTTCCTAGTTATTTATCGTCACCATTGTATTTGTTCAACATTTGTTATGTATGTAACTCCCCTTGAATGTACAGTGCCCTGGAATCAATGGTGCTCTAAAATAAATAATAATAATAATGAATGGGGCTATGTATCATGAGATTTTTAGTGCAAACGTCCTTCCCACAGCAAGAGCATTGAAGATGAAATGTGGCTGGGTCTTTCAGCATGACAATGATCCCAAGCACATCGCCAGGGCAACGAAAGAGTGGCTTCGTAAGAAGCATTTCAATGTCCTGGAGTGGCCTAGACAGTCTCCAGATCTCAATCCCATAAAAAACCTTTGGAGGGAGTTGAAAGTCCATGTTGCCCAGCGACAGCCCCAAAGCATCACTGCTCTAGAGGAGATCTGCATGGAGGAATGGGCCAACATACCAGCAACAGTGTGTGCCAACCTTGTGAAGACTTACAGAAAACGTTTGACCTCTGTTATTCACTTGCAACAAAGGATATAACAAAGTATTGAGATGAACTTTTGTTATTGACCAAATACTTATTTTCCACCATAATTAGCAAATAAATTCTTTCCTTATCAGACAATGTGATTTTAAGGATTTGCTTTCTTATTTTGCCTCTCATAGTTGAGGTCAAACTATGATGTCCGTTATAGGCCTCTTTCATCTTTTTAAGTGGGAGAACTTGCACAATTGGTGGCTGACTAAATACTTTTTTTTCCCCTCTGTGTGTGTGTCTGTGTTCATGTTTAATTACTTTTACACAATAAAATTGCGTTTTTACGTTATATTCTGATTATGGGCTTTTATTTTGCAGGATGAGTTGACATTTTTATTTCTACCATTATGGGGTTCATGTAACGCTTTGATCACTTTTTTATTAAGGTTTTTATGAGGCATTATGAACAAAATACAGCAATCCTGCAGTGTTTTTATTTTTTACAGCGGCCACCGTGCGGTATAAATGACATAACTTTACTCAGCAGGTCGATACAATTACAACGATACTCAATTTGTATTTTTTGTTTTACTGCTTGTACAAAAACACTTTTATTCAAAAAGGAAAACAAGTTTTTGCATCACCCTAGTCTGAGACCAATAACTATTTTTTTTTTTTCTGTGTGCGGAGATGTACAGGGGCTTGTTTGTTGCGGGATGAGTTGATGTTTTTATTGTTAGAATTTTTTGGGGGGTACTAGGCTTTTTGTTTGATTTTAAATCCATTTTTGGAAGGCAGGGTGAAGAAAATACTGCAATCCTAGTAGTGATTTTAATTTTTAACAGCGCTCATCGTGTAGTATCTGTGACAAGTTAGCTTTACTCTGTGGGTCGATATGATTATGGCAATACCTAGTTTGTCGTGGTTTTTTTTTTTTTTCATGTTGAAGCGCTTTAAAAAAAAAAAAAAAATTGTGTAAAACAATATTTATCCATCTCTGTTTTCTGATAGCCATAACTTTTTACTTTTCCTTATACAAAGCTGTGTAAGGAGTGGATCAGTGCAGAGCAGAAATGCTCTATATTGGCTTCCATGGTGACTGTCAATCACTATGCCCACAATGCATTGCCAACATGGTGATGTCACAGACGGCCTGGGAAGTGTTTTTCACTTCCCTGGCTGCCTGGTAGGAGACCAACAGTGGCACTGAGCACTGCTGCTGTGCCGGTTACAGACAGGAGGATCTCACTCCTCCTGACTATACCTTAGCTATCATGATAGATAGCGATAGCTGGCATGAGGTTAGCGGTAATATACCGCTGGTCCCATGTCGCGATCGTGCGGGTCTCGCTTGTAAGCCCGCATGATCTCTAGGACGTACCCATATGTCTATTTGTGGGACCAATACGATATAAGACCATACATATTTTACATACGTTTTTGCATTGCGTAAAATGGATGCATTCAAAGAATTGACTTGTCAATTCTTGATCAATTTTACACATTGACAAGCCCATAGAAACGATAGGGATACATTTTCGCAGTACATAAAACAAATCCAAAAAGAACCACACTAAGAATAGATGCTTCTTGCATAGTATGCTTGTCTGTAAACCCAGCTCCTCAGGCTCGATCTTAGTCTGCTCCCAGAGGAGATGCCGATTCACCTGAGGCCCGGCCAATGTATTCTGCCTTAGAACACCTGGGCCCAGGGTCCCGGGTGTTGAGAGGCAGAACCCGGGAATCGAGGGCTATTATCCTCAGTACTGTTCGTTAATCGTTCTGGCGACGTTTGCTCTACTATTCACTCTACTACATGGTGACATACTTGGCGCGATGACGTCACATCATCGTGCCGCCTAAGCTGGCCTGCACTAGAAGTCGGCAGGCCGCTCGTCATGTCGGTGGAACGGGAGAGAAGTTTATTTTTTTTCCTCGTATGTGGCCCTACCTATCCACAGCCTACTAGGGACCCTAACTACCTATAGTATACTTAACTAGAGGCCCTAACTACCTCCAGCCTATCTAACTAGGACCCTTAACAACCTCAAGCCTGCCTAACTGGGTCCCTAACTACCTGCAGCTTACCTAACTGGGTCCCACCAAAACCTACCTACAGCTTACCTAACTGGAGCCCCCTATCTTTCTGGGGACCACCTAGCTACACAGGGCTCACCTACCTAACTGAAGTCCACCTACACCAACTTAACTAGCGTCCACAAACCTACTTATCTACCTGGGGGCTATCTACCTACCAACCTGTGGCCCAGCTTCTTGGTGCCTACTTATCTACCTAACTTGGGCCTACCCCCTATTTAGCCAATGGGGGTCTACCTACCTAAATAGGGCCTAGCTAGCTGCCCAGGTCTTTGCATATTTACCTACCTACTTAGGGCCTTTCTTGCCTACCTGGAAATCTGTTTCTGAGGGGCATAATCCCCAGGGGGTTAGTCCTCTTTCCCTACCAACCCCATAGGTGAATGTCTCTAAACTGTGTCCTGTACCCGTTCTCCCACCCCTGAAAAGGTTGTACAGAGGTGGGAATAGGTAAAGAGGTGCTGGAAAAGTGAGGATTCTAAGATGTGTGTAAATACTGCAGAGACTATTTTTGCCTGGAGAAGTCGTCATAGCGATCTGGAGAACAACACCTCAGATAAGACGTCTCCTGTGAATCCCTGCATGTCAGGGGCTATTTTGCTTCTCTGTTGGAACAGTGCTATAGTCACTGTAATGTGATGTGACCTGAGCTGATGTCTGACCACCATGTGGTCTCAATGTAGCGGTATTGTAGGTTATATTTGTACTAGTATAGTGGCAATATAGACTCATCCATTGTTGTTATAGTGAATGCACACCTGTCCCTGACCTTGTGATTAAGGGGTTTCACTTTTACTTTCTTGACTGTGTTTATAGTGGTATTTATTTTACAAGGTGGCATGGCAGGGAAACATGGAGGTGGATAATGTATTTGGGCTGTTGGGAGTGGAGGGGGGGAGAGGTGGAAGAAGATATGGATGGAGCTACTTGGGCCCCCAGTCCGACACTGCTGCTCCTCTAATCATTATTTAGTCTAGAAGTAGATTTAATTGATGCCACACCAACATATTTTGTAGTGCTGTTCAGAAAAGGTAGTCACACTGGAAATGTTCTGTAGGGTGTAGTTCTAAAAAAAAAAAGCATGTTCGTTCTGTAGGGTGTAGTTCTAAAAAAAGCATTGGCTTTTGCAGCATTTTTTTTTTTGTAAGTATCATTGTATCACAAACCAATGTGCTGAAAGGTGAACAAATCAACATTTATTTATTCCCTGTCAGAAAATCAAAAACCAAAAATGACCTGAGATAGATTAAACATAAACACAGACACACACACAGAGAGGAAAAAAAAGTATTTAGTCAGCCACCAATTGTCAGCAGACCCTTAAAAGTTCTCATATTCTAATTGAACTATTTTTCGTGAAGTTCTTCAAACAAAACCCATTGAGTGTGATTTGCAAGATTAGAAAAAAAAAGTTACTGATTTTCCGAGTAGAGGGTCATTATTGAAAGAGGTGTACTTTTTTTTTTTTTTTTTCCATGAATGTTACTTGGTCTAAAGGTGGTCATACACCTTATATAGCTGTCGGCAAAACACTTATTCAGCTAACCCAACACACTCCTGCACGCTCGGCCATGGATGCAGGTGTTCTCAACAGAGAGAGAGGAATAAATGGCTACCAGACACCCTATGCTAAAATCAAACACACTGAATCCTTCTCATCCCCATTAAGTGAGAGTCCGGACAGCACCATCTACATAGATGGTTCAGCCTGAATTGCCTAATGTATATTGCCACTATTAGCCTATTGCCTCTGAAAAAGGAGTTTCACTAGCTGGTGGCATCACATATAGGGCTCGTTCACACGGCTGATTTGGGCACTGATTTCAGCCGTACTGCGCGCCGTATTTGCGCTGCAGTACGGCTGAAATCCGTCCCTGCCATTACGGTAATCCACAGTTCTCATGGAGAACTATGGATTCCGTCTCTCCTCCCCGCTCGGCGAATACGCCAAGGGGGGAGAAAGTGACATGTCAACTATTTATGGCGTGTACGCGCCGTGAATGACTGTCTATGGGGGCGGCGAGCTGCCGGCCCCCCGTCCCCGCTGCATGGCAGCCGGCGTAATTGCGGGGCGAAATCCGTCCCCGCAATTCCGTCGGCAATAAGCCGTGTGAACTAGCCCATAGCCCTCCGCTCTGAGCGTCAGCTACCGTATATACTAGAGTATAAGCCGAGGCACCTCCGTTTGCCACAAAAACTGGGAAAATTATTGACTCAAGTATGAGCCTAGGGTGAAAATGCAGCAGTACTAGTAATCATTATAAATTGTAATAAAATATAGTAGTACATATTAAACAATAAACAAGTATAACCAACAAGAAAATATAGGGAATACTAAAAAGGATGTGAAATTTCCAGGACTTGGGTTTTTTTCTTTTTTAGCAGATACACTAGTAGGAATGGCAGGAGTTATGTTTCCAGGTCAATTGAGGGACTGTTCATTGGGTGACTCAAGGTATGGGATCCAAGACAATAAGGTCTTAAAGTAGTTCTTTATTCTCTCTATATGCATTGCTTCTATTTTCTCACAAACAGTTATGTGAAAAACTCTAGAAACTAAATTCATACATTGTCTTTATATGTCTGCAGTGAGGTAAAACCCCTTCTCAGCGGCTATTATAGAGGTGTTGTCTTTCATTGTAATCCAGCCTGTGATAATGAGATGTCTGCTGATAAGTCAGCTCTACTGAAGCAGAAGTATCGGCATGTTGAGGTTTTGTGGTAAGAATAGCAGCAGTTCTTAATATACTGTGCTGTGAAATACTATTTGCCTCTTTCTAATATTTTCAGCTTTTGCTATTTTTTCCCTTTTTTTGTTAAATCCTTCAGCTTATTTTAATATAAGATAAAGACAACATGAATAGACCTAAAATGCAGCTGTTAAATGATTGTTGCAATTATTAAAAGTTTATTCAAAACCTATATTACTCCGTAACCCACCCTCCCAACCTGATAACTGATTGTGCCCCGCTTGGCACTAACCAGTAATATAGCATTTGCAATAAGTTGCAAGAAGTCTTTTTCATTGCTGCGGAGGAGCTTTAGAGCATTAACTGCATGTTTAAAAGGGTTTTCTCACCATACAGTTTCACAGAGCCACAGCCTGCTTTAGAGGCGCACATGCTGTTCAGGCTGTGGGCAGGTATCTATCAGTGATTGACACATCTGCTCTGCTGTTCCTAGCTATTCCTTTTACAATGATATGAGTAAAAGATTTATAAAGTATAGTAGCCAGGCTGCAGAGCTTTAAAGTGTGTTTAGTCAAATGAGAAGCTTTCGAAGTTTGTAACTACAGATAAGACTGCAGGAGGTGACTCCCCATGGACGGACTGAGTGACTGACGGTAGCTTAGAGCAATGAGAGATAAGAGAGCAGTGAGAGATGGTCGCAACCAGAAAAACTTGTGTGTGTGCTAAGAGGAGATACAATCTTTATCTCTTGACTAAAGCAAAATCAATGAAGCAATGTATTTAGAAAGTCTTAAATTACTTGTCCCTTCATGTTGAAAGCTAATCATTGTAGTGAAAACCCCTTTTAAGGTCGTTCCACAGCATCTCAACAGGAGTCAAGACATTGACTTGAATGTCCAAAACCTTAAAGGGGTTTTATCGTTACAAAGATCATGTCTCCGATTATGGGGACAGTAAAAATAAGCGCTGTTGTAATTGGGTTGCATTACCTCTGGTCACTTGGTTTAGCAGATTAAGCATCTCTGTAAAACTTTTTTTATTTCTGCTGTTGCTGGGTCAGAACGCCCCTGGGTCGATTCTGGCAACCCCAGACAGCCCCCTGCCTGTTTATTGGCTGGCTGACATTTATTTCCCGCTGTTGGGATACGCCCCTAGACAGGAAGCCCCAACCACGCCCCCTACGCTGTGATTGGCTGCTTGCACACTCTGTGTTTACTCCCCTCTGAGCTGTTAAAATCGATAGTGAAACCAAAGTCTGCTGGCTCTATGTACATCTCCCAGCTTTAGGGTCAATGTTCTGGGCAATTACTGGCTGTTTAAGGGGCTTTGCCAAGAGGTTAATTCACCCTCCTCACAGATGCAGTCCTTAAGCTGCTACTTGGAAAAGAAGGCGTTCTGTTCCTCAGATCGAATGCAAGCCCCGCCTCCTTATGATGTCATCACCTGTAGTGTATAACATAAGGATTCAACACTGTGTCTGCATGAGCTGCCTGTATAGAGTAGTGCTCAGGTGATCAGCCCTACAAGACAGAGGTTGGGAGTTCAAGTCCTATCAGTAGTGTTTTGTTTTATTTTTATTTAAAATTTATACACATATGTAAAGATATGAAAATATATGTGTGAACATCTATAATTTTATTCATATACACACACAAAGCCCCCTATATAGTGTCCCATCCTTGCAGTCACACCAAGCACATTCCAACATACGTGATACAATGCATATATTCTGGGGATGAGAAATGATATAGGGGAGCCCTGTATGTGTATATATATCATTATAGAGATTAACATATATATTTTAGGTCTCTCTACATATGTGTAGAATTTAGGGGGGAAAAAAATATACCCTGTGAGGGACTAGAACTCCAAACCCCTTCGTTGTAAAAGCAATAAGTCTATCACTGCTCTACCTGCTGCACCACCAGCCCAAGTCATTTACAAGATGAGCAGGGCCTTCTCTGAAAGCTGATTTGCTTCTCCACATGTCACTGACAGGAAGCAGAGATCTTAACAGCTGCTGGCTTTCAGTTATGTGTAAACTAAGACATATGACAGATGCTTGCTGGAGTTTGGCTGCAGACATAAGAAGCATGCAGGAGGCTACAGAGCTGTTATATCCAGACAACCTTCTGCATCCCCTGCTTTAAACAAAATGATGTCACAGTTCTTCAGTGAGGGGAAACACATCTCCTGGGAGGAGAGACATGCCTGCTGACAGGACAGCACGAGCAGCTCAAACGATAACACCCCTTTAATCTTGTTTCTTTAAATCATTCAGAGGTGGACTTGATTGAGTGCTTCAGATACTTGTCCTGCTGCTTAACCCAACTATACTTGAAGGGTATGTTCACAAGGCCTCTTTGCGTGCCACAAGATGCCGGTCGATTTAGAAGTACTTGCTGGCCATTACGTACTTCTAAAGCGTGGGGAGGGAGGGGGGGGAAGAGCCCCATTCACTTCTATTAATCCTGGGGCGTAAACTCCGGGAAGAAGGGACATGTTAGTTCTTTCACCTGGCATTTAATACGCGTTAAGACGGGAAGACGGAGCTCTTTTGAGAGCTATGAATTACTGCAGTTACAGGCCATATTTTATGGCGTATTGCAGCACAATTATGCCCTGAAATATCTTCTAAAAGATGCCGTGTGAACATACCAGAACATTAGGTCACAAAGTGATGGATGACCTCTCTCCTTTAGGATTTTTTTTTGTTTTTGGGATACAGAATTCCTGGTTCCATCCTTTATCCAGGCCCCATAGGGATCTAGCTTTATGCCAGATATAACTGGACCCATGTCTTCCAAAAAGCTCCACCATTGAATCAAAGTTTTGGGACCATATACCGTGTTTCCCCGATAGTAAGACAGCGTCTTACATTCTTTTTACCCCCAAAAGTCCCACTATGTCTTACTTTCGGGGTATGTCTTATATAGGGCAGGTATATGGTCAGCTGTAGACAGGTATAGGGTCGACTGTAGGCAGGTATAGGGTCGGCTGTAGGCAGGTATAGGGTCGGCTGTAGGCAGGTATTGGGTCGGCTGTAGGCAGGTATTGGGTCGGCTGTAGACTGGTATAGGGCCAGCTGTAGACGGGTATAGGGCCAGCTGTAGACGGGTATAGGGCCAGCTGTAGACGGGTATAGGGCCAGCTGTAGACGGGTATAGGGCCAGCTGTAGACGGTATAGGGCCAGCTGTAGACGGGTATTGGGCCAGCTGTAGACAGGTATTGGGCCAGCTGTAGACAGGTATAGGGCCAGCTGTAGGCAGGTATAGGGCCAGCTGTAGGCAGGTATAGGGCCAGCTGTAGGCAGAAAAACACTTAC
This sequence comes from Phyllomedusa bahiana, assembly GCA_025379985.1. Lineage (NCBI taxonomy): Eukaryota > Metazoa > Chordata > Amphibia > Anura > Hylidae > Phyllomedusa > Phyllomedusa bahiana. The sequence continues at coordinate 18,058 of JAODAL010040561.1, forward strand.
CTGGCTCCCCGCTGCTCCGTCTCCCGCGCCGCCTCCTCGCTGCTCCGGCCTCCCGCGCGCTCATCCCGGCACAGGCAGTGACGTCATCAGGCCGCGCTACGTCTTACTTTCGGGGTACGTCTTACATTAGGCGACCTCCCTAAGACACCGCTACGTCTTACTATCGGGGGTGTCTTACTATCGGGGAAACACGGGTAGATTGTCAAATGTGAGTCAAGCGTTTGTATTTATTTTGCTTAGCAATGGTTTGTGCAAAATGGCGTCCATGGGAGAATCACAAGGCACCAGGTCTTTTTTTTTTTTTTTTCTTCCTATTTTGCCGTTGTGTACATTTACCTTAACTGAGAAAAGTGAGGCCTTTAGTTCTGTAAATGAGTTTTTTGTGACCTCCTGGAATAATCAATATGCTCTTGAGGAAAACTTGAAACTGTGTCAAACCTTACCAGGATTGACCAGTCTGGCAAAATTTAACCATATGTGGATGATGGTTCTGAAATAGTTTGATGGATTTTTACACTGGAAGATTTCAGGGACTTTGTTTCACATCTGTATTTGAATCTCTGTTAGTACATAGCATCATGTGCTGCTTTTGAAGACCTTCTAGTGCGCGTCACATTGGGCAAGCGTGTTGGGCATACATGCCAACTTTTGAAAATAAAATAGCAGGAGATCTGAAGGCGGCGTGCGTAGCACGCCGTGATGAAAATTTGCATATCCACACCCATCTTGCATGTAAGCCACGCCCCCTTCAAAAAAAAGCCACACCCTACTCCACCTAACTGTGTAATGGCTCTGGAAGAAAGCTAAATTAGGGTTTTGGCGTCACCCAGCTTCCCTGGACTGTTGGATGGTCTATTCAGCATCCAGGAGAGCTGGGAGATACCGCCAAACTCTGCCCCAATAGGTAGGTATCTCGGTGGCCTATTTGAACCTTGAACCAGGTAGTAGCCTCCTGTAGCCAGGTTAATGCCCCCTTTAAGCCAGGTAGCTGTCCCCATTAGCCAGGTAGTGCCCCCAATAGCCAGATAGTGTCCCCATAGCCGTAGCCCCCAAAGCCACTTAGATGCCCTTAAGCCAGGTAGCTCCCCCTTAAGCCAGCAGATGCCCCATAACCGCAATGCCCCCAATACCAGGTCAATGCCCCCATAAACCAGCAGATGCCTCCTTTATCAGCAGTGTCCCCATGAGCCATGGCAGATGCCCCCTTTAATCCAGGCAGATGCCCCCAGAGCCAGGCAGATGCCCCCTTTATCCAGTAATGGCAAATGCCAGCAATGCCCCCTTTATCCAGGTAGATGGCCCCAAATGCCAGGCAGATGCCCCTATGAGCCAGCAGATGGCCCAAATGCCAGGCAGATGCCCTTAGCCAATAGTGCCCATGCCAGGCTAGATGCCCTATGAGCCAATAGATGCCCCAGGCAGATGCCCCTATGAGCCGCAGAGCCCCCTATCCAGATGAGCCCCATGCCAGGCAGTGCCCCTTTTAGCCAGGTAGATGCCCCCTTTTTCCAGATTGTTGCCCCCATGCCAGGCAGTGCCCCTATGAGCCAGGCAGATGCACCCTTTATCCAGGCAGTGCCCCTATAGCTGGTAACAATAAAATAATAAAACCTACTTCACTCCCCTCACATGCACTCAGTCACTGCACACACACCACTCTCCTCACACACACAGCCCTCTCCTCACACACACACACACCCCCCTACCCCCACACACACAGCCCTCCCTGCACTTACCTTTCCTGCTGGCATCTGAGTTCTTCTAACTCTGGGAAAGGGGGAGGAGCTTCGCGGGTCCCGCTAAGCCCTGCCCCCTACCCCCGCAATGCTCTCGTAGCTTCCTCTGAAGAGGAAAGCATTGCCGGCGGCGGCGCAGCACAGAGGCTGAGGGGCAGCGTTCTAGAGACGCTGCCCGATGCCTCTGTACACAGATCACCTCCAGCTTCTCCAAAGAGGCGGGAGGTTATGCCACCCAAGCGGGAGGGCGGGACATGGCCCCCATTAGCGGGAGTGACCCGCCAAAACCGGGAGGGTTGGCAACTATGGTGTTGGGTTCATTTTCACTAGCGACAACCAGTGATCATCACTTAAACACAATTGTCAAATTTGAACTGGTCGATTTAATAGTTAAAGTGGAAGTTACTGTTTCCGTAGGGCCCGGTGTGACAAATATACACAAATAATACATTAAAATATTTTTTTCACAGCACTGTAGATAGACATAAAAAATTAAAGTCTTGAAGCATATATTTACCATAAAATTTTTAAAACAATAGGTAATTTTCTAGTGATACACTTCTATTAAGCGCTTTAAGGGTGCTTTCACACAATACGTTTTTGACGCGTTTTTTTTAATGCATTCTTTGTGCAGGAAGGCACAGCAATTAATGCTGTAACGTGTGCACTGCTAATATACGGCATTGTTTGCAATTATTGGATAAAGTATATTGCTGCACAAAAATTGCAGTAAAAATCGCAGTAAAATCGCAATTTTTACCGTGATTTTTGCCTTTTTGTGGTGCAGCAATGTACAGTATTAATTGCTGTGCCTTCCTGCACAAAAAATGCATTAAAAAACGCACCAAAAACACACTGTGTGAATGCACTCTAAGGGTGCTTTCACACGGTGCGTTTTTGGTGCGTTTTTTCAATGCTTTTTTTGTACAGGAAGGCACAGCAATTTATGCTGTACATTGCTGCACAAAAATCGCATCAAATCGCGGTAATTACCCAGATTTTACCGTGAATTTACCACAATTTTTGCCGCGATTTTGGTGCAGCAATGTACAGCATTAATTGCTGTGCCTTCCTGCACAAAAAACGCATTGAAAAAACGCACTGTGTGAAAGCATCCTCGACCCAATCTTAGGAAGTCAATTAAATTCTAGCATAGGAACGACATAACTAAACACAGATGTTGCCCTAGTTGGTAAAGAAGAGGGTCATTTAACTATGTTTATACATACCTGCTTTCTGAGGGATGCATAAAGAATCGTCTCTAGAAATTTTTAGTTGCTTAGAAAGGTTACCAGTACAGCCGTGCATCATGTGAGGTGGCGGAATAGACTTCATTCAGCAATTTATAGGGCAATATTTCACATATTGCACAATTCATGCTTCCTGCTGTGTATAGTTTATAGTATCTTAAGAAGCCACTTGAAACGGCTCAGGACAGGACATATTGATCTAGTGCATGTATTTTTGTAGAATAAATGTAAGCACTGTGTAACTATTAGTTTGTGAATAAATCTACTGAGACCTAATGTTTGTCAGGTTTGATAACTTCATAAGTTCTTTTTTAAGGGTTTTGTACCCAAACTTTTCATACACGGGGTTTTCACCCCCCCCGTTTCGGGATCCCATTTCGGGCCCGTGTTGGCCCCGAAAATCGCATCCAAAAACATACGTCGTTTGGGATCCAACACGCAGCCCCGTTTTTTAGATTCATTTTTGGATGGGGCAGGTTTCGCACCCTATACTTTGTTATAGGCCCTGCCCCAAATCTTTCGGCCCAAAGGGAATTGGAAAAATGTAAAATTCTTGGAAACGGATCCAAAAGGGCGATCCGCAACGCAAAAAATAAACACGTATCGGATAAGTGTTTTACATTGTGAGCAATGAAAATCACAGTGCTCATTGTCGGATTGTCTAGATGGACCCAAACATGCATCCAAAAGCGTATGTTTCCCGACGAACCCCAAAAAAACCCTTGAACAAACCCTTAAGGTATTTTTCCCGACTGAAATTTTGGGCCCCTGTAAAAAAATTGGGTTTTTTTAAACCCTGCAGTTTAATTGTTATTTTCTTCTGGTGGAAAAGAATTTATTTTTTAAAAATGTTTTTGTTTTGTTGTTTTAAATAATTTTTTTTTTTAAAAAACCCATAAGAATTTTCCCTTTTGCCTACAAACAACAAGGGGGGCATTCCTGAAATCTGGGGCATTTAAAGGGGGGAAACTCCCGGACAGGGTCGTTTTCCAAAAACAGCCCAAAATTTTAGGGGAAATTTTTGCACCGAAACCGTGGGGAAAGATGAAGCAGGAACAAAATTTGGGCAGTCCCCCACTGCCCCGGGTTTTCGGCCGGGGTTTTTTTAGGGGTTTTTCGGTTTTTTTAACCGCCGGAAAAAAAAACCGAAAATGACACAAATTTTGCTCTATGGAAAACCCGGGACAGTCCCCACTGCACGGTTTTTCCGCCCAAAGTTTTGGGCCCCCACGGCAAAAAATTGAAAAAGCACAATCTTTTCCCTCCGTTTTCCGGGCGAACTTGGGTGTTTAATGGGAAAAGGGGGGGGGCTGTTCCCCCCACCATCGTGGAAAAAAGCCATCCCCCCCCCACCCCCCCGGCAGTGAGGCCGGGCCGCAAAAAAAGAAAAATACCCCCGGCCAAAACCCCCGGGGATTTTGGGCCGTGCCGGGTGAACGCCCCTTTCAAAAGATGCGCCCCCTACCAAGCGGGTAAAAAACAGGGGCCTCGACCTAGACTACTAAAAAATTTTACAAAAAATGAATTTTCTTTAAAAAAAACCTTTTTAAATATCCCCCACAACCCACCTTAGGGTTGGGCTCCACGCACCCCTTTTCCGGGGATTTTTTCCCGCTTTTTCGGGTTTTCTGAAAATGCTGAATAAAAAACCCTAAAAGGAAACCCAAAGCCTTTTAAATAAAAAAAGTTAGTAAAAAAGTTTAAAACATTATTTTTCTGTTCTAGGGGCAATTTTTAAACGCGTTCGAAAAACGCAAGCAGGGGAGAAAATTTTCATTGGGAAATCTAAGGGCCCCCTACTTTTTTTGCAAAAAATCCCACAATTAAAAAATAGCGGCATTTTTGGCAAAAAAAAGAGCCCAAAAAACCAACAAAAAACACAAAACGCGCCAAAAACAGTCAGTTTTTGACATGCACTGATCAAAAAACTCCAGTACCCTGAGGGTTTTTTTGCCAAAGCGGGGGTTTCCTTATATTCCTTTTTGGGTTCCCCCCCAACCCCCCCCCCCCCCCAAAAAAAAAATCATTTTGAGATAATTTCCCCCAAAAACTCTTATTTTCTACAAGATGAGAAACCCCTTTCAATCAGCCAATACTGCACTCAGGAAAGAGGCATTATTGTTGACCAATACAGGTCTGCAAGCATACCTTACCTGAAATGAACATCAGTGTCAAAACATCTACCTGTTAATCCACTGACTTGTTTGCGGACTTTGGGGTTTTTGCTGCATTGAAGACCAAAATCGAAGAGCAACCCGGCTTTTCCAAAACCCCTGTGAGAGGGCTCAGACCCCGCTGCTTCTCCAGGGCCCGTGCTCATGCACCTCCCATGGTGATGCCCGGGGATGCCCTTTTTGAGGGATATCAAAAAGGCATTATGGGGAAAGGGGTGAAAGCCCATAGCCCCTGTTGGTTGTAACAAACCCAAATTTTTTTTTGACCCAACCCCAGTCTTGGAAAAAACAAAAAGGATTTTTTAGCCAAGCCAGTACTCTCTCTACAACAACCCGTTTCGGATTTTTTGGGCCCCCTTTATGAAATAAAAGAAAATACTGGCGCCGTGGGGGGGCATCGGGGAGCCCAGGGAAAGGGAAAAATCTCCCCCTTTAAGGGGAAACACCGAACGAAAGGCTTTTTTTGGTTTTTTGTTTTGCCTTTTCGCCCTCTACTTAGCTTCTGCATATAGAGGTAGTCAGAGGTAGTCAGACAATTGCAGACGTGACAGGGATAGTTTAATCAACATGAGATCCAAATAAAAGGTCAGGGGGAGCAGAAAAAAAACCCGGCGCTGGGTTGCCCCCCAATTTTTTTGTAAGGGAAACTGGTTTAAGGGGAAAAAACTGCCCATTAGGCCCCCTTAGCATTTTCTGGTTTTGACCCCCAAAAACAAAAAGCAATTGCCTATCTCCCCCTGTTTGTGTTCCTTTAAATAGGAAAAGGGTTGCTACCCGGAATTTGTTTTAAGGATTTGGGAATTTTTGGCAAGGGAGTGGGCCCTTTTAAAAGAACCCGACACAGGGGCATTGGGGGGAAAAAGACCCTCCAAAAGGCTGCATATAAAGGGGGTTTTCTCACTACAAGGATTGGGTTTTTTTTGTTGAAAGATCTTGGGAAAAAAAATCACTTTTCCCCAAAATAAATCCATTTAAAAGTGTCCACCTATTTGAAAAACACCCCTTGTATGGGGTGCAAGCTTTTTATTTTTTCTGGCTACAGCCCCCGGGTTTAATCTTTCAAAGATGGCTGCCCCGCACTGGGGCTATAGCCAACAACCTGGTTTTTTCTGCAGCCTATACAACCAGTAAACACGCCCCAATTCAAAAAAGGGGAAAAAAAGAAAAAAGGGCTAAGGGGGGGTGATCAAGGGGGTGAGACAACCCCCTTTAAGTCCCGTGAACACCCCCGATTCCCAGGTTTTCCCACAATTTCCCCAACGGGGGTCTCTTATATCCCCCTTTCCCTTTAAAAAACCCCTAAACCCTTTTCCCTTTACACAGGTTCGTCCCCCTTTAATCTCCATCCCTCTTCTCGTGGGCAAGGTTTTGGGAGTAAACCAAAATTTTTTGATCCACAAACCTCAGGTTTTTAAAAATTTTTCAAAGTTTCTTGGGGCGTTAATTTTTAAGATTTTTTTAAATTTTTAAAATTTTATTACTGTATAGTAATTCCCCAATGTTCACGGGAGCCAAGGGGGAAAAAAAACGGTGGGGAAAATAACCAATTTTGCTCCATCCTGCCAAGTAAGAATTTTAAAAACAACACACATGCTTTAGGGGGACAAATTTGGCCCCAAACATCAAAGTGTACCTTTTTTGGGGGTTTTTATACAAATTTGCCCCTTTAAAAGGGTGCGCCTAGCAGCTGTTGTAACAGGAAATGTTGCTACTTTGACAGATTGCTGTCTTACAATACACAACGTCCCCATGCAAGGGAGTGGGCAGATTACTGCTTACAATAAGGGAAGGGCCCCTTTTACATGTGACCACCATAAAGAAATCTTTCCCGGGCCAGTTTTAAACCCTTTTTTTAAAAAGGGTTTTGAATTTCAGCTGAAATACCAACCCAATGCATTGTGCAGTAAAATGAAAAGCACGTATGTTAAAAGTAAAGTATCATTGGAAAGCCACATCTAGTATCAATCAGGTTTTTTTTTTTGCCAAATTACCAAAACATAACACATGCACCATAGGTGGATACTTCATGGTTTCTGGGCCAGAGGCGTAACTTCAAGCTCTGGGGCCCTGGTGCAAAAAGTGAAATGGGGCCCCCCAGCTCCCATGCGGCATCTGCAATACTGGTGTTTTTTCTTGTGTCAGAGCTTTTGGGCCCCCTCAGGCTGCAGGGCCCGGTAGCGACTGCTACCGCTGCACCCCCTGTAGCTACGCCCCTGGTTTCTGCTGCTCTTTTTCAGCTATACTGTGTAGACTTGGAATGTATAACAGAGTAGTCTCATTATCATTGGACAGTTCGACAATAACCCAAAACAGCTTTATTGTACTTGGAGGCCTAGACAAAGCAGGCAAACAATATTCTACATCATACATGCCTCCTAAGCGTCCCTCTTTTCAAAGTTCCTCGACTTAAAGGGGTTGTGTCATCTCAAAGTTTCACAGGATGCATGAATGAAACAATGCTGCTTTGCTCTGTCACTTCCTGGTCAAGCTGTCTATAATTAGCATATGAGCTCAGTATATTCAGACATCTGTTTATCAGTCTAGATTAAATAAATTACCTTCTCTGAGGTCCAGAGAAGCTTCTGAGCGAATGTAAACAGTAGAGTAATTAGTCTTTTGTCTGAAAGATCAGATAACACACAGGCTTTCACATGCTGGCCTGCGACCTGTGGGATGACATAACTTCCTGCTATCAGATAAAACAAACAGCGGGGGGGGGGGTGGGAGGGGGAGGAGAAGCACACAGGTCGGTCACTTGGGGAACCACAGAGAGCACAGAAGGTGATAAAATCACTTGTAGTAACTTAACAAAAAAAAAAAAGAACAACGTAATATATTTGGAAGATGTCTCCATTCAGTGTTCCCTACGTTTTGAAAGCTATTCTTTGTAGCAAGACAACCCCTTTAACAAACATTCAATAATAAGCTGGGGATTATACCCCAAAAGGCATTTCTCTTATTCCTAAATAAATTGGGAAACAATTTACATACTTAATTGGTGCAATTTGAATCATAAGTTTAAGCTTCAGTAGTTTTTTTATTTTTTTTATTTACAAATTAGCACAAAGATCTACCTGGAAATATTTATATTCCCCCAATGAACTGTAAGTATCCCTCTCTGACCATCCAAAAAGTTGAGTAATGCATTTTTTAGCCAGATACAGCTATTCATAAAGGTCACTGGTGGTGGTGCAGTATTCAAATGCTTCCTACAGACTGTATCCGCCTAAGCACACCTTTCTGTCCTTTAACACACATTCATTCCAGCAGCCATAAAGCATGCACAACCTGCTGTACTATACACAGTTGAGTCACATAATTATGACACCAGCTAATATCCAGATTAACCAACATTTGCAGCAAAGACGACAGCTAGATGGGATGGGAGTGACTCATTTAGGCCCTGGTAGGTTGTCACAGGTATTTGGAGCCATGCTAACCGCATCTCTTGGCTGCTGGAGGGTGCGTGGGGGAGGATCCACAGGCAAATGCAGCAATTGAGGTGGTCCCACAGATGCTCAATTAGGTGCAAGTCTGGGGACGTCTGGGTCATGCTCTTTCAAGTAATGTCAGATGTTTCTAGCTGTGTGACATCTCACATTGTCTTGCTGGAAGATCCCATTCGCCCCAAAGAAGACAATCGCCATGTATGGATTTATGTGATGCGCAAGATGGAGTCACACCCAAATCAGTTAAGTGCCTTCTACATGGATGAGAGGCCTAGAGAATGCCACAAAAAACATTCCCCAGAGCGCCACCAGCTTGTGTTCTTCCAGCAATGGTTGCAGGTGTGTGTTCTGTTTCTCACCTGACACCCCAATGTACATCTGCTTGACTTAGCAGAAAATGTCTCTGACAAGAAAATGCTTTGCCAGTCAGCGGAGGTCCAAATCTGGTACTACTGTGAAAATTAAAGGGGTTTTATCGGTTGAACTGTTCGTGCTCTTCAGCTAATTCTGTGAGATTGAATTTGAAAACCAGGGGCGGGTCTCTCCTCTCAGCAGGCGGGTCTCTCCTCACTGAAGAGCTGTGACTTCATCATTGTGTGTGAAAGGGAGAAAGGTTGTCTGGACAGAACAGATCTGCAGCCTCCTGCAGTGTTCTCTTGTCTGCAGAGCCTTCATCTCCAGGCTCCACAAGCTCCTTGCTGTGCTATAACCAGTTATACACACAGCCTGAACTGATGAAACACATGTGAAGAATGCACGCTGCCCTCCCCCTCCGTTATCAGGCAGGAGGCTGTATGACTGTGTTATATGGAGGAAGCACAGGATGTAGCACTGTGTTATATGAAGGCATCTCTGAGTTAAACAGTCAGTAATTAGTCAGATCATTCACCTTATAGCTTGGAGATGAGTATAGAACCAGCAGCCCTCTCACATAGCTGGTATTACTTTTGGTTTTAACAGCTCAGAGGGGAGTAAGCACAGTGTGCAGACAGCCAATCACAGTGCAGGGGGCATGTCCAGGGTGGAATCCGTCCGGGGGCATGTCCCGACTAGCCAATCACAGAGAAGGGGGCATGTCCTGACTGCCAGCTGCAGAAATAGAAAACAGATGCACAGTAAAGCTTATATCTACTATACTAAGTGACTTAGTTAATGCAACCCAATTACAGAAGTGCTTATTTTTAATGTCCCCATAATCTGAGATATGATGTTTGTAGCGAGAAAACCCCTTTAAAGTCTTTTTCGCCAATGCAAATTGGTCAGTAGAGGTGCAGTGACATCAGTCTGCTCTGGCGCCCAATACACAGGAGTGTTCATTGAACTGTTCTTGGACATACTTCTAGTCACCTCCTGGTTCATGTTGATGGTGAGCTGTTCCACTGTAGCGTGTTTGTTCACCCTCTTGCACCTTTGTAGCTGATGTTCCTTTCTCACATCAGTGGCAGGTGGTGCTCTGTAGTTTCCACCTAGCTTATTCACAATGGTCACTTGTCCATTCACGATCATCACAGCAGCACCGATGGGTTCACAAATTGCTCTTCCTGAAATCCTGCCGTCCTTGGCCTGAAGCCAATAATCCGATCTTTATCCAGTTTTGATAAATCACATTTACCAATGACTGTAATGAGGGATATGTGTGCACAAAGCAGATCACACATCTAAGATGCTCACCACAAGTGACCTCGTTTATTGGCTACGTGTTGCTGTCTGTATAGCTACAGACCTGGCTTCTACTGCAGCCAATAAACATGCCCCTGAATTTAAAATGAAACCAAGAAAACAGGACTGAGGTAAGATGAATCAATGTAGTGAGACAACCTCTTTAACTCCTGATGTACATTCTCCAGGTGATACTTGATATTACAGCAGCATATCACTTAAAGCAGCACAACCAACCTGGAGTCCTATGTCTTCTGACCATGTGGTTTTGAATGCTGAAGAAACTCATACATTTTCTGTACCTAAAGAAGTGGCACTAATGACACTACAGGGTATCCTGAATTGCAGGCATTACTATCATTCTTAACAACCAAAAATGGCATGATCCTGGCACCATGGATCCGCGCTAATCCTTTAAAACAACCCCTTCCAACCCCTTTTTCTGATTCACGAAAGTTATTGTCCAAGGACAAACCCATGACTCTAGTTCCCCATTTACATGTACAATAACGGCCGACTCAGTGCTTGAATTTAATTGGCCGCAGCGGCCATTTTATTAACAAACAGTTAACATTAAATAGCTTTTACAGTAACACCAATTGTACCAAGCGGAGGTGCTATTTAGAGCTACAAAAGGTCTGGCAACCATTTATTTTTACCAAAATAAACCTAAAAACAATATTTTACCTCAAGCCATAAAACAGATCTGCTCGGAGGCACCAGCAGCCAAAATGATTAATGCCAAAAACATCGTCTCACATGGACCCTGCCCTGTATGAGCCCCACCACCTTCGCCAGACCATGGAAACAATGTCCAAAATTCAGGGGCATCACCATGATGAACCACCCCTCACCAAACTTTACCACCAACTCCAAGGACCCCCGACCCGACAGGCAAGCAAGACTTGAACACCTCAAGCATTTGAGTCACCCCACAAAGAGACTGCCCTCTCAATACCCTCCTCAATTCCCAATGACCAAATATTGGTCCCAACTGAGTTCAAATGAACCCCATCAGTCAACCAGATCAAAATACTTAACAAAAATGGCGTCACTGCGAGCAAAAAAACTGCAAAATTGTCCGGTTGAACTCTTACACGTGCTTTATTGATCCCCACGACTGACTGAGCTCCCCTTCAAGACTTCTGAAGAACAATCTCCAAACACATAGTAATGATACCAGCAACCAAAGACTACGACTTCAACAGGTCATACTTAATGTCCTTAATGTCATCTAGATCATTGCCACCCACATGTAGAACTAACACGATTTCAGGGAATTTGGTCAAAAGCTCAAGGCAAGGACCTCCAAGGTACTGTAATATTTTCAGAAATATTACCTGTTCCACAGGCCACACCAGAGAGGCAGCGGGAGATTAGAGGGGTGAAGAAGTGGCTCAAAAATTGGTGTAGGAAAGAGGGATTTGGATTTTTGGAGAACTGGGCCTTCTGTGTTGGCTTCAGACTCTATGCTAAAAACGGGCTGCACCTAAATGGGGAGGGTGCAGCTGTATTGGGGGACAAAATGGAGGAATTTTTAAACTAGGGACTGGGGGGAGGGCAACTACAAAGATATTGTGCAAGATAGTGACGATAGAGAGCTGGAAATTAGGAATAAAACAGGGGGTGGAGTGGAGGGAGGGGGTGAAGCAATAGTTAAAAAGAACAGGGACAAAGGAATAAAAATTGAAAAATCTCTAAATTGCATACTGACCAATACTAGGAGTCTGACCAACAAAATAAATGAACTAGAATTATTAATTGCTGAAGAAAAATATGACATAGTGGGGATAACTGAGACATGGCTGAACGAGATCTACGAATGTGCGGTTAACATACAGGGTTTTATTTTATTTATAAGAGATCATAAACATCTGAAGGGCGGAGGTGTATGTCTCGATGTAAAATCCTGTCTGAAACCAACACAAGCGGGAAGATATAGATACAGGTAATGAACATGTAGAATCATTATGGTTAAATATACATGGGGGTAATAACAATATAATTCTAATAGGGGTCTGCTATATGCCCCCAAATATAACACCCATAAAAGATGTACTTCTCAGGCAATGGATGATTTTAACTACTGAGACATAAATTGGGAAACTGAAACCTGTAGCTCTCATAAAGGAAACAGGTTTTTGACAATAACTAAAGATAATTACCTTTCCCAAATGGTGTAGGAACCGACTAGTGGAAAGGCCCTTCTAAACTTAATATTCACTATTAGACCTGACAGAGTAACAAAGCTTCAGGTTGGGGGGGCACCTAGGAAATTAGTGACCATAATATAATAAATTTCCATTTATCCTTCAATAGAGGTGTTTGTTGAGGAGCAACAAAAACACTGAATGTTAGGAAAGCTACTTTTATTCTGCTTATGGAGGCCCTAAACAGTATTGACTGGGACAATGTGTTTAAAATAGCAGCACAAATAATAAATTGGAGACTTTTAAAAACATCTTAGGCACCCACTGTGAGAGGTACATTCCTTATGGGAATAAAATTAGAAACAGGAAAAACCCAAAATGGATCACAGAGATGTAAAGGAGGCAATAAAAAACAAAGTGTTTAATCTACTAAAACAGGAGGGCAGTGAAGAGGCACGAAAAAACTATAAGGAAAAAAATAAAATATATAAAATGATAATGTCAGCAACTCTGGAGACAGAAATACATATTGCCATAGAAACTTAATCCAACCCCATAATCTTTTTTTAACTATATAAATAGTGAAAATATTAAAACAGAATATGTTTATTTAGTTAGATTTTGTGGTTGGGGATGAGAAAAAAGCAAACCTATTAAACAATTTTTTTTCTCCACTGTATTTACCGAGGAGGAGGATTTTTCTGTTAATGAGCAGAGGGATGAGGTAAATTCCAACTTAAATGTTTCTTTTCTAACCCAGGAAGAAGTGTAGCTCCATCATAAGAAGATTAAAATAGACAAATCACCAGGTCCTGATGGTATACACCTGCGTGTCCTAAGGTAGTTAAGTAATGTGATAGACAGGCACCTATTCTTAATATTTTTGGACTGTATAATAATGGGGTATGTCCCAAAGGATTGGCGCCTATTCAAAAAGGGGTCAAAAAGTGATCCTGGAAAGTATAGGCCGGTAAGTTTAACCTTTGTTAAAGGTTTTCTAAGAGATGCTATCCTGGACTATCTCACTGAAAATAAATGTATAACGCCGTTCCAGCATGGGTTTATGAAGGATTGGTCCTGTCAAACTAATCTCATCATTTTCTGTGAGCAGGTTAGTTCTAGACTGGATCAGAGTGGCATTGGATGTCATATCTAGATTTTTTTAAAGCATTTGATTCTGCGCCAGAATAAAAGGTTGGTAAGTAAAATGAGAATGCTTGGACTGGAGGAAAATGTGGGTAAGCAACTGCCTCAGTGATAGAAAACAAAGGGTGGTAATTAACGGTACATACTCAAACTGGATCCCTGTTACTAGTGGGGTGCCACAGGGGTCAATATTGGGCCCTATCCTCTAATATTTTCATTAATGATCTTACACATGGATGGCACAGTAGAATATCGATCTTTGCAGATGATACGAAGCTCTGTAAATTAACACAATAGAGGATAATGTGTTATTACAAAGGGATCTGGATAAGTTGGAGGCCTGGGCAGAGAAATGGCTAATAAGGTTTAACACCGATAAATGCAAGGTTATGCACATGGGGAGGAGAAATCCATTACATGATTACATGTTAAATGGAAAAACGCTGGGTAATGGGGACATGGAAAAGGACTTCGGAATCCTGGTGGACAGTAAGCTTAACTGTAGCGGCCAGTGTCAGGCAGCAGCTGCCAAGGCAAACAAGGTTATGGGGTGTATTAAAAGGGGCATAGATGCACATGATGGGAACATTATTTTCCGCAGTTCTACACCTGGCTTGCCTCGGCGAACGAAGTCACACAGGGGAGGAACTGCTCCGCGTCATGCAGCAAGAAATCGATGTGTGGCATTCTCTGCGCCAACTGCAAATCGGAACCAGGGTGACGGACAATGGGAGGAACATGGTGTCCGCGCTGCACCGAGGGTTGGTCCATGCGCCCTGCATGGCGCACGTGTTCAATCTGGTTGTGAAAAGGGTCCTGAAGTCTTCCACCGATATTCAGAAGATTCTGAAAATGGCCAGGAAACTGTGCGTGCACTTCTTCCATTCCTACAAAGCCAGGAACACCCTCCTCGAGTTGCAGCGGCAGAACGGCCTCCCCCAACACACTCTGATATGCGATGTTTCCACCTGTTGGAATTCCAGCCTGCACATGTTGGACCGACTGTATGAACAGAGAAAGGCCATTAACGATTTTTTGATGATCCAGGTGGACAGGAGTACTCCCCTGTGTAACTTTGATGTCAGCCAGTGGCAGCTCATGCATGACACCTGCCGTTTGTTGAGGCCATTCGAGGAGGCGACGTTATTTGTCAGTCGCCAGGACTACGGGATGAATAACGTCATTCCACTGCTTCATGTCCTGGAACAAATGCTGAAAAATCTGTCTGGGCAGGGGACTGGAGACGTGGCGAGTACATCTCATGGCCACATGAGTCCGGTGGGGACTGAGCTGGAGGAGGAGGAGAACATTGGAGCAGAAGCATTGTCTGATGAAATTAGTGGATTTTCTACCCAGGTGACAAGAGAGGAGGAGCAGGAGCAGCTGGAGGAGGTAGATGGAGATGAGGAAGACAAGGCAGATGACCCGCAAGCACTGTGGCAGTATACAGTGGAGATGGAGGCAGGGAGCCCCTCGGAGTCACTTGTGCAGATGGCCCGCAGCATGCTGATTTGCCTGGCTAGTGACAGCCGAATAGTCAGCATCCGGCAGAGGGATGACTTCTGGCTCTCCACCCTATTGGACCCTCGCTACCAGTCCAAAATGGGAACCTTTTACCCAGCTGCTGAGAGGGAGGACAAACTCAAATACTATAGGGAAATCCTCCGTAGTCAGTTGGCCGCTGCCTATGTGCGGCATCATCCCTCCTCTGACAGGTCTGACCGGAGGGTTCTTCAGCGCTCACGTACTGCTGCTGGGGGAAGGTGGGGGGTAGGAGCAGTACCAGCTCCATCAGCAGCAACCTAAGTCTGGAGTCACTGATTAGCAGCTTCCTTCACCCGCCTAGTGAGGAGGGCAGTCACCAGCAGCAGCAGGTCCTGGAGCAGACCCTGAACCAACAGTTGGTGGCCTACTTGGACAGCAATCTGCCACCCCAGTTAGAAGATCCGCTTGACTACTGGGCAGCCAAACTGGATGTGTGGCCGCAACTTGCCGAGTGTGGCATCAGAGCGGGTGTTCAGTGCGGTGGGGGCCATCGTTACCCCAAGGAGAACCCGCTTGTCCACGGGAAATGTGGAACGACTGACCTTTTGTCAAGATGAATCGGGCGTGGATCGGCCAGGATTTCCACACACCAATGCCTTAGGCGTCAGGCTACATCAGCCATGACGCCTCACCCAAACTGTGAGAAATGAGTCTGGGTTCAAACTACCTGCCTCAGCCACTATTCTGATGCCGCCACCCGCCTGATGCCACACATCTGCTGACAGTTTCTCAATCTGCCTACCACCATCTTTACCAGGGACTGGTATCGCCACCCACCTCCACACTCGGTCATTGTGCTACTCTATGAACTCATGCTACTGTTTCTGGTGCCGTGACATCCACACTGTCATTTTGCCACTCTGTGGCCTACTCCAGTTTTTGCCACCTCCAGAATGTCATTGTGCCATTGTCTGACCTCATGCGGCTGCTGCCGTGACCTCCACACTGTCATTGTGCCACTCTGTGGCCTACTACTGTTTTGCCACCTCCAGAATGTCATTGTGCCACTATCTGACCTCTTGCTGCTGTGGCTGCTGCCGTAACCTCCACTCTCTGTCATTGTGCCACTCTGTGGCCTACTACTGTTTTGCCCCCTCCAGAATGTCAGTGTGCCACTGTCTGCCCTCTTGCTGCTGGGTCTGCGGCCGTCACCTCCACACTCTGTCACTAATGTTGCCACCTGAGCTTTCAGCTTGATTTTTTTCCAGCTTTCGCTGGCATGACTTTATCAGGCTACATTCCCGCTTCAGTTTTTTGGTCAGTTTTGCCCTCTTAAGTACCCAGGGAATTTTATAGTGAAGCGATTCTAAGAGCGGCGGCAGTCATCTGCGTGTCATACTAAAACACAACATTGTATGAAGACCAAACCAAGCTCCCTCTGCATATTTAAGCATGGCACAACGTTATACAGCACCCTGCAGGCTCTGTGCAGCCTGGAAATAGCTGTTTTTTAACGCGATTCGTCCCGAAGTAATTCGGACCGAATTTATTTTTGTCGGGAAATTCGGCGAAGTGACCGAACCGAATTTTTGAGAAATTCGCCCGTCTCTGCGCCAAAGTGAAAAACACCTATTTAAAATGTATACGGATAATAAAAGGTGGGTTTTTCACCTATGAAATACACCTGCAATTACTAGCAAATTTCTGCATCCTAATAGAAGTACAAGGTGGATATTTGAACAAAACTGGGCTGCACAAAATAAAAGGTACTATTTCACCTCCGGTGCGAAGTGTTCTGGCCATAAACTGGTTAAAAAAAAAAAGCCATTTCAATGCAGGTTCAAAGCAGAGTCTGGGCTGCACAATATACACTCTCCTTTCAAAAGCCAGCCTGCCTGCCTGTCTGTCTGTCTGTGTTCGCCTGCACCCCCCCCCCCCCACCACCTGTGGCTGTACAGCGCTAGATGCTTCTTTAAAAGTCTGTCTACCTAAGAACTGAAATTCTCTAATCTACCTATATTCTAATGTTCACAGCTAAAAGCCTAGTTGTCTGTGTGAATTAAGAGAACTGTATCGCTGAGCTGTATTGAGAGAGATCTAGCACACGTCCTACTCTACTAAGAGACACTGAAACACTGATGAAGAACAGGAAACGCTGTTCTATGCAAAACGAGGTCATGTGATTGGTCAAGAGGTCGCACACCCAGCTCACTCTGCTCTATGCTCTAAGCTGATTTGCTGGCCGCCAAAATGACAGGAGGCGCCGAAAATGGCGCGATAGTAATAGATTATGCGCAGATTCCCACCTAAAATATCGCGTGATCGGAAACTTCCGATCAACCTAAAAACCGTGCCGATTTCAACTTTGTCGATTTTATAATCGCTCATCCCTACTCGACATCTCCCTGAAACAGACAACCTCTCAAACCAAGCCATCCAAATCAACCTGACCACTAAGGGACCCCAAACCTTGACCCTTACACTGCTATAGACATAAGAATTGGGTGAAACCAATATTACAAAGACACTCTCTGGGCTGCATGGGTGCTATGAGCCCAGCAGCCGGACCACTGAAATCCTGACGCATGCCCCGTTGCCATCTGGAACAGCACCTCCCTCTTCAGGACCCCGACCTCTGGTGGCTGACTAACTCTGCCTAAAATGATACTGATCCCACTTGAAAGATGTGGATGACTGTCTGAGATCATAACGCATCCGTAGCATGGCCTGTCTGGAACGGAGAAGGTTCTGTCGACTGCTGCCAACCATCACTTGCCACCCCAAACACTGGTGCAGGTCTAAAGACCCCACTGCTCCTCAAATAACTCCTCTCATGAAATTACCTGTTAGGCACCCTGCCCTGAGCATCGTCAGCAGGGCCTACTGCAGATGTGTCTAGATGTGCTGCTGGTGTGAGAGCAGCAAGCCTACAAATTTATATAGAGGGGCTGAGAACAAAAATACTGCATGTGTTAAAATGCCAAAATTCACTGAAGAAAACCCAAAAAAAGTGTCAACACAATTTTTTTTTTTAAAATCTAAATTTTTGATATGCAGTAAAATACATAATAGCATACAAACATATATACCCAATAAGACAAGAAAAGGCAGCTCACAAATCCCAAAAATGAGTATATAAAGAATATTATTGATGTCAAACAAATGCATATAGGATAGAATATCGTATAAGTCATAAAAGAGAATAATGAATACTTTGACCTAATAGCAGTGTAAAACAGGGCGAGGAGCACGCCACCCCAACGCATGTTTCACAGTTGCGCTTTATCAAGGGAATGTCAGTGAGAGTCAAATTTCACATATATAGGGAGTACAAACCAATGAATATGGACAAATACACAATTGATAACCGGCACCAGCATTTTTCTGACTGCTTAGGGATTTTAGTGCAGTGGATTGGTTTTTAATGTATTGGTTTACATCCTTGTGGGTCCTCTGATATGGATTTATGATCTCCAGTGTATTTATTTCTTTATTTATATCGATTTGAATCTGTTAACAGATAATCATTGTATTCCCGGTCTGTATCTGTTCCGCTAGGATTGGAGAATGGCCGGGGAAAGGTTGTGGGGTGTGGTGTGTGGGTGTTGTTGTTTTTTTTGATTTTTTTTTATTTTGATATATTTATTTTTTTTTTTTTTTTGTTTTTTTA
>JAODAL010040562.1:0-36775 GCA_025379985.1 Phyllomedusa bahiana
CTTGCCCCAACACATTTCAGATTTCCCCTCCACTTTCACCAGCTTCAAAAGCAACCTAAAAAACCCATTTCTTGGGCTTCCCTAAAACCCTTCACTAAATTTGTCACTACTTCCTCCACAACAGTCTGCCCCTCACCCCCTGTCTCTTTCCCCCCTTGTAGATTGTAAGCCCTCGCGGGTAGGGTCCTCTCTCCCTCTGTCGTGCCAATTGTCATTATCCCTTATCACTGTACTCTTTTGACTTATGTAATGTATGTAACCCCTCAAATGTACAGCGCCCTGGAATCAATGGCGCTTTAAAATAAATAATAATAATAATAATAAAATATTATATATATATATTACATATGTATAAGAAATTATATATATAATATATAGAAATATATACGTCCCCAACTCCTCCCCGGTTTCTCCTCTCTACAGTCCATGCTTAATGAAACTCTAAAGTGGAGGAGGCAGCTACAGAGCTGTGAAAGACAGAGCATTTCCCTGTGATGAGTGAAATACCAGCCATCGCCGCGACGTCTAAAGTTCTGTTAGCAGCATCCAATACACCTTTCAGTGCCTACATTCAGACTGTAAGATGTATCACCATTTTCCTCCAAAATTTTTGGGAAAAAAGTGCTTCAAATAGTCTGAAAATAAGTTCCTGTGCTACTGATAAGAAACAGCAGAGAGTGATGTCATCATCCTGGCCACTGGGAGAGAAGAGAGAGGTGGTAAGTCAGGGCTGGTAGAGCAGTCTTTGGTAAGAATCTTAATTTACTTTTGTCTATGGTACATATTTAAAGCTAATCAATGAGATGGGAATACTCTTTTAAGGTAACGATACTGCACCATTATCTGGAGAACAGGTAGTGAGATAGAGACAACAAAATGTTTATTGCTTTCTCTGCCATGGCAGAGACAGATAAAGGTGTTGGGTTAGCTAACATAGACATTCCAGCACATCATAGACGCAATGGATATGGAGGAAGTGGTAGAAGAGACACAGGACTTCTGGGGCTACATAAGGTGTATTAAACTAAGACAATTTATTAAAAAAGTATATTACTAAATGTATGTAATTTACATGTCTAAAAGAATAAATTTGTTTTATGCCACTGGATAAACTTTCAAGAAGCTCCTGTGTAAGGGGGGAGGGAGTGTTAAGGATCTCTCTATGTAAGAAAAGACAAAAGGATGTGAGTGAAAAGAAACATGATGATGAAGTCTGTGGTACAGGAGGAGTAAACAAAAGTCTGTTAGAGAAGGGGCACAAGGAGCAGTGTGTATAAGAAGGGGATCACAGAGTGCAGTTTGTCTGACAGAGTTGAGAGACCATGGGAGCAATCTGTCACAGAAGGTGGCTATGAGAAGCAATCTATGTAAGAAAGGGAGGAGTATGGTGGAGCTGTCTGCGAAACAAAGGGGGCATGGGAAGTAATCTGTGTGAGGGATATTGGAACAGTCCATGAGAGACAGGAGTGAGAGAGCAGTCTGTGGTAGAGATGGGGCTTGAGGGAGCAATCTGTAACAGAGGAGGGCATGTGGAGCAGTCTGTGTAAAAAGGGTTGCATGGTGAACAGTCTGTGAGTAAAAGGGCCTGGGAGAGAATAAAGAAGGACTGACTGACTAAAATGTTGCTATACTATAGAATCTATCACTATTTACTTTTTGGTAACATAACATAAATAAAATAAGCATTGTATGCACGTTATGAGTGTCCCTGGCACCTATGCTGCGGGTTGCGGACACACTCGCCACATGCCAGTTCGCAGCCTCACCCATAGCGCTGGTCCTGTTCCCAGCTACTCACCTCACTTTCTGCCTGCAGGCTGTCGTGTGCTCCCCTGCCTCCTAGGACGCACGCGACGGCTCTGCTAGATTTAAAGGGCCAGTGCACCGGTGATTGTTTTTTGCCGGGCCCTGACCCTCTCTCCCTTGCTGAATTAATAGTGCCTTGTGGCTTGCAAGAAAGCATTCCCAGTTGTTTCCTTAGTTATACCATGTACTGTACCGTTTGCCTCCGACCCTTGTCCACGAACCTTGGCCGTCTGTCCTGACCTTCCTGCTTGTCCCCGACTACAAGTTTGCTCTTCAATTTTGTACAACACCGCACCTCGGCTGCCACTGCAAGCAAGTTGCATCAGGGGTAGGGCCCTGTTAGGACCCACGCTGCAGCAAGCCCAACCTGCCTTGCGGTGACCTGACGTGGCTTATACCACCTCTTGCGGTGGTCCAGAGGATCCACTTCTCCATAGCCATTACAGTTTAATCTGGCCATGGATCCTAGCAAGATGCCTCTTCCAAGCATCACTAACCTCATGACCAACAAGCACAGCAACTCAACAGCAGCTCCTCACCACTCAGCAACAGCAGCCATCTTTTGTGGCTCCCTCTGCATAATCGACTCCTGCGTGATCAATTGGCCATAAGCTACGTCTGTCTATATCGAGGACGTTCGATGGGGGTGCCAAGGGCTGCAGGGGTTTCATCACCCAGTGCTCCCTGCATGTAAAACTGATGGCCAGCCAGTTTCCTACTAAAAGGTCTAAGGTGGATTTTGTGGTCAGCCTCCTCTCTGGGAATACCGTGGCCTGAGCTACTCCTCTCTGGAACAGAGATGATCCGGTCATGGCCAACCTCGCCATGTTCTTCAGTGAGTTCTGCAGCGTCTTTGAGGAACCAGCCTGAGACTCTTCTGCCAAGACTACCTTATTGAACCTACACCAAGGGGAATCTTCCATAGGCGAATACGCAGTGAAATTCCATACCCTGGCCTCAGAATTGTCCTAGAATGTTGTGGCAAGAAGGGCCTCTCCAGTCAGAAAAAGCAGGCTCTGTCCGCCCGAGACCCACCTTCTATCCTGAGTGATCTTATTGATCAACACTTCTCAGAGAGGCAGGAGGAGCTCCATCAAGAGTGGGAACCTGCCAGGTCATGTCATCTACCCCGTCTTGCTCCGGTATTTCAAAGGCCTCCACTGCAGCCTCCACTTTCGTCCTCCTTGCCGACCACTGAGGAGGCCATGCAAGTGGACAGAGCCCACCTGACTGCAACAGCTGTCCCGTTGGCATAAGGAGAACCTGTGCCTCTACTGTGATAGCAGGGGCTGTCCACACCATCCACAACGTCCGAACATTACTGCAGATGCATTCATAACGTCCAAGAGAGTGGGACCTCAAGAATCAGTCTGTTTAATTGAGGGGGCAAGGGAAGCAGTTTGTGAAAGACACTGAGACATGAATAGCAATATGTGTAACACAGAAGAACATGTTTATTCTTGCTTCTTTTTCTACAGGGACACTACTGAAGATACCTTCTTCACTGCCACCAAGGATGCAGAAATTGGTTCCTTATCTGTCTTAGAGAACCCAACGATATCATAAGCTCATTGACTACCGTAACTACTGTTGTAAAATGTTTGGCATTACATAAAAATATTTATTTGCCACTAATTTTCCCACTTTAGAAGAAACAGTGTCCTGGTCCTTAACCTCTTTTTTTTAACTACCTATAGAAACCTAGAGAGAACATTGCCTGTGGGTGCTATTTAATTTTTTTTTCAACTGAAATGTGTTTTCAAAGAAGACTGATAAAGGTTGAGAAGCTAGAATGAGAAATCTGGGAATGAATAGTCAGCCATGTGCAACATCAGACTTTGAATATCATGTAGCCATAAACAGGAACCACGGACAATCCAACCAGCGGTCAATGAACTGTGTTTCTGCTCATTGTATGAGATGTAGCTACCCAATGTTTGACTATGCAGTAGATTCTTAATGGTAGACATTACCATAATTTTCTGACAATTAAATAACTATGACCATGTATTGTAAGTGTTTACACCCAGAGGAGGAGAAATTTGCAATTTTGTTTCCTTTATCAATTGATTTAATGGATGGCCATTACAGTCTAACTCACTTAGCCAAGAAAGATTTCCCCATTTCCTCCACAATAACCTGCTCTGTCTTATGAATAAGGGAAATGCCGGAATGAATGAAACATGTAGATTTTAATTGTTCACTTAGACTTTTACAATTAGTCACATAGTTGCTCTCCTTGTAATGAACTCTGTCAGTTTATTTGGTTCCGTACTCCATTTCCTCTATTAAAGCTTTAACGTCTTATACTGCTGCCTCCTTATACAGTGTTACTGTGCTTCCTGACTTCCAGAACATATAAACTCCATACAGACATTGGCCTTGGTCAGATTTTCATTCAGTACCTCATAGCTGAAAGACAACAGTGCTAACCACAGATCCACCATGCTGACATAGATTGTCTTTTAAACTTGAATCACATTCACAGCTGCATACAAAATTCTGCTTGGTCTCTGTTACTGGAGTGCGGTGTATTGTGGACACAGTCAGAGCAGAAATGTATTACACAGTCGGCAATAGAGTGTAACTTAAAAGGGTTGTCCCATCTGGCTAATTTTACTCTCCACAGCCTCGTCCCGCTCCCACTTCCTGTCAATGCTGTGGGTGGGTCTACAGCAGTGACTGACATTTCAGCTATGCTAGCTCCTGTTCATAGCTGAGTTTGTTACAGGGGCAGTACTGATGGAGGAATGGTGGAAAATAATGACACTATCCAAGCAGGATGTGTGGCAATAAATGTAAGATAACAGCTGAATTTATCAAGAGTGGAACTTATAGTGAGAGATAAAAAAATTACATGCTGCCAAGACACACTGTTAGCTGCTGAGTGACTCTAATTACATATAAACGTGCTCTGCAGACCTGTCAGGATGGTACAAGGCTTCTCTCTAATGCTGAGGGTTAAAGAGCTTCTCAGTAGGAAGATAATATCAGTGACTAAGAAACAAGTGACTAAGTGACTAAGAAACAAGCTCTATCCTGCTAAATAGATACAGAAGGGAGTGACATCACCAGAGCAGTGGTCAGTAACTAGAGAAGCTTGTGTGTAAAAGAAGGAGATAAGAACTGCTTGAACACTGAAATGAAGCAGAATTGAAACGGCAATGTATTTGGTAATAATCTTTATTTACCTTTGCCTTCATGTTTAAAGGGGTGTTATCGTTTCATTAAATGGTCTTCAGAATAAGGGGACAGTGAAAACAAGCAACTTTGGATGTCATTAGCAAAGCTGCCTTGTTCTTACAGTGTCCCTTATCTTGTGTTTTTATTTACACTGATATCCAGTGTGGGTCGAATCCCTCCTGATCCCTCCTCCTTGCAATTCACTAGCTGAGAGCTCATTTACATTCTGTACAGCCCCTGGGTCGATTCCCGGAGCTGTGTCTCTGACTCAGAGTTAGGGGCCGTAGCATTTTCTGTCTCCACACCTAGCAGAAACAGACTGCCGCAGATTGTACAATGAGAAAAAATGACAGTTTTGTCCCTGTGCCTAACTCTCCTGCGCAGATCTGTGCCGTTCTTAGAAAGCTGTAATACATCTCCAGATGTGAGAGATCAGTGCTCAGATTAGATTGAATGCTGTCTGTGGTATTTATACAGCTCTTATAAAATAAGACTGCTTAGAGAGAGACACAGTGATATGTGGACTCAGAGGGGGGGTAGTCTCAGGCCAGCACTGACGGGGGGATGCTGTCATCCAGCGGGGAGGGGAAGAAACGCCCCTGCATTCACAGAGTTGAGAAGCTGAGAGAAGAGTGAATCAGCCGAAGTAAGGAGGCGATACATCCCCTTTAAAGCTAATCAATAAGATTAGAAAGTGGCCTAGTTTGGTACTTAACAACCAAGCAATATGTGTTTCCTTTTTTCATCCTTTTATTTAAAAAGTCATCAAATGTTATTTTTTCAGCGATCTGGCCCTATAGGGGCTAGGTTTTTTGAAGAATGAGCTATATTTTTTAATGGCACCATTTTATTTACATATAATGTATTGTGTGACTTATTTAATATTTTTTGAGACAAAGAATCGAAAGCAACATCTTTTCGGCTATTTTTTTATTTTGTTTTTATGATATCAGTTAGTATAAAGGATATAAAGGATATGGTAATTTTATTTTTTGGGTTACTATGACTGAGGCAAAACCAAATTTATGAAGTTTTTTTATGTTTTTCTACTTCTGCAATATAGAAACACTTGTTTTTGAAAATAATTTGTTTCTGCGTCACTGCAGCTATATCTATGCTTGTTTTTTTCTAGGACAGATTTTATTTTTTATTGCTTCTATTTTGGGATACAAATTATTCTTTAATTACTTTTTATTCCATTATTTAGGCAGACAAGATAAATGAAAAAAAAAAAAAACAGCAATTCTGACATTATTATTTTTTTAACTGGTGTTTGCTGAAAAGGATAAATAAGTATTCATTTTTACTCACAAAAACTTAGGGATATTTGGCTTTTGGTTGAAATTTCAGGATGAACATATATATTTTTTTTTAATGAACTAAATGAGACCATCTCATAACATTAGATTGCTCATGTCCAACTTCTCAATGTTTCAGTAATTTGTGACCAACTTACTGATATGTAACAATGAGCTTAATAACAAAATTCCCAACTTGCATTTGTAGAAGAACATACATAAAAAATTAATTATGTGTCTTTTTTTTAACTTTGTTATTTTTATTCAGTACTAATTGACTAAGGTAAATTAAATAGGTAATTTTTGTCTTTTCCACATGAATTTTTTTTCTTAAATCTTTTTTCCATTTCCACGATGATGTATCTTGTTATGAATTGTCTGACGTGACACTTGGGGCCACATCTATGAAAACTGTCTAGGTCTAAAACTCACTTTCTTGCCCATAGCAACCAAGAGTGCCCCTTTCATTTCATATAGTGCTCTGGAAAAATTAGAGGAGCGCTCAGATTGGTTGCTATGGGCAACAAAGTGAGTTTTAGACCTAGACAGTTTTCATACATCTGGCCTTTAGTGCCTCTCACCTCTTTTAAACATGCCTGGAGTTGTTTGGCATTCATCATCCGGTGCCACAAGGCCTTGTTTACAGTGAAGCGGTCATCAATGTGTGAAGTAGCCAAAGGACGTCCACTTCTTTGCCTTTCTGTGACTCTTCCAGTCTCTCTGTATCTCTGTTGAAACTCTGATGAAACTCTGTGACACTCTAAGCTCAGTGGCCACTTCGATCTGAGAACATCCTGCTTTAAGCCTCACAATGGCGAGGTACTTTTAATAAATTATAAGATGTTGTCTTGGTCTCATGGTATCAAAATGTGAACAGCATGATGAGGAGGACTGTTTAAATCCCAATTCAATTTGATCCCCTAAATTTATTGGGTGATTCAGGGATCAAATGCAAGTTGGGAATTTTGTTATTAAGCTCCTTGTTAGAGATCAGTAAGTTGGGCACAAAGTACTGAACCATTGAGCAGTTGGACATCTGCATTCTAAAGTTAGGAGATGGTCTCATTTAGTTCATTAAAAAAAAAAAATAAATTATGTTCATCTTGAAATTTCAACCAAAAGCCAAATATCCCTAAGTTTTTGTGAATAGTGTACATAAGACACTGCAGTAGTGTATTGTGGTGCATTTTGCTTGTTAGTACAAAACTGCCAGGCGAGAGGACATAAAAGGCTTCTGTACATGACAATTTTCGGGGTCATTTTTATACCTTACATCCTGCTTTTAGGCTTGTGCCATGGCTATGCCACAATGGTACAGCAACCTTTGGGAACTATTTTGTTCCTACCCACTTTCTAGCGCAGGAGGGGAAGGGAATATTGACTTTTCAGGATGTGAACATTTTAAGGTATGTTCACACGCATCTAACAATGTGCAGTGTGATTGACATTAGTTTCAATGTAAAACACACAGCGGTGTTCAGACGAGTGGTCACCGATGCGTGTTTACTTGCGTATTTCGGATCCGTTCAAAGAATTGTTATGTCAATTCTTGATCCGAAAGACGCAGCAGACACCCTATTTAAAACAATAGGATGCGTTACTGCTGCATCCAAACACGCACCTGCGTGTTGGATGCGTTTTGGATACGATTTACGCAGCGATTTTGGATACACTTTTCGGATCCAAAAACGGATCCAACACACCATGTGAGCATACCCATAATCCATTTTTTTTGCTCTTCTGCACCCAAAGTCAAAATAAAATAAAGCAATTTATAAGTTTGTAAATATATACTTCAAATAGTTTTGATTATGAATAGTGTTGAGCGATTATTATCGACAAAGTTGAAATCGGCACAGTTTTTATGTTGATCGAAATTTTTAGATCATGCGATAACTTAGGTTAAAATCTGTGCATCATCTATTAAGATCGCACCATTTTCGGCGCTTCCTGTAATTTTGGCGGCCAGCAAATCAGCTTACAGAATAGAGCAGGGTGAGATGTGTGTGCGACGTCATGACTGGGATGTGTATGGTTGCGATTGGCTGGAAAATCACATGACCTCGTTTTACAAAGAACAGCGTTTCGCTGTTCAGCCTCAGTGTCTCTCAGCGTCTCAGAGCAAAAGGACGTGCGCTCTGCTTGTGTCCAAACAGCTCAGCGAAATTAATCTATTTTTTCACAGAGAAAGCTCTACTGTTAGCTGTGATCCTTACAATTTAGTTAGATTAGAGATTGGAAGATTTTATGTAGTTAGGTAGAGAATTTTAAAGGAGCATCTACCGCTGTAAAGTCACGGCGGGGAAGCGGGGGGTGGGGCCCCGCGGGCGAACACAGACAAGCTCTATAAAGAATACTGGATAAGTTCACCAAGACTTAGTGTAGACATTGCACTGCAATAGCTTTATTATTAACAGTTTTCTATTGAAATATCTCCTGGAATATTGGGCAGCCTGAATTTATATTAGGAATACACATCTTTTCTAGTAACTGCAGGTCTCTTTGTTGGTGCAAACTCCACTTTAATTATCAGTTTTTCATTTCAGATAGGTGTTCATTTTTTAAAATTTTGCCCATTCCACCTTTGTTGATATATCCACCTTTGCAGTTAAATTAGAATCCAGCAATTTTGTAGTCAGCACAGGTTGATAGGTGCAAAAATACCTTGTATTATCCGAATACATTACAGATACTGTTTTTTTGCACTTTTGCCCAGTCCAGATTTGTTAATTGAGGCACCTTGCACTTAAATGTGAATCCAGCAATTTTGTAGTCACCACAGGTGAATTGAAAGGTGCCAAAAATACCTTTTATTATCCGAATACATTACAGAAACGTGTTTTTTTGCACTTTTGCCCAGTCCAGATTTGTTGATAGAGCCACCTTGCAGTTAAATTTGAATCCAGCAATTGTGTAGTTACCACAGGTGAATTGATAGGTGCCAAAAAATACCTTTTATTATCTGAATACATTACAGATACGTGTTTTTTGCACTTTTGCCCAGTCCAGATTTGTTGATAGAGCCACCTTGCAGTTAAATTTGAATACAGCAATTGTGTAGTTACCACAGGTGAATTGATAGGTGCCAAAAAATACCTTTTATTATCCGAATACATTACAGATACGTGTTTTTTGCACTTTTGCCCAGTCCAGATTTGTTGATAGAGCCACCTTGCAGTTAAATTTGAATCCAGCAATAGTGTAGTTACCACAGGGGAATTGATAGGTGCCAAAAATACCTTTTATTATCTGAATACATTTCATATACGTGTTTTTTCACTTTGGCGCAGGCCAGCTTTGTTGATAGATCTACTTTGCAGTTATATTTGAATCCAGCAATTTTGTTTTAATTTGAGGGATTTGAGAATAGCTGTGATTTGCCGTCTTTTAATAAGAGACTTTCCAAAACTCTTCCATACCTTCTCAAATTTTTATATTTCTGAACATGGAGCGAAATTCAGGTGGTAAGCGAGCAAAGAGGGGGTAGGACATGGAGGTAGAGGTACGAGAGAAGGTGTTCCTTCCAGTGCTGGCGACAACACGCATGCCAGCGGATCGTCAGTTGCAGGACCGTCAGGCCTGTCATCGCTGGGTCAGGGCCCTGTGAATCTCAGTAACAAACAGCATCGCCAATCTGTCCTTCAGTGGTTAATGCAACCTGCATCCAGAAGTCTTACCTCCTCGTCCTCCCAGTTACGGCCACAAATGTCGTCATCATCATCGTCATGTGGGTCATGCGGGTTTTGGGGTCATGCTGCGGTCCAGGACATGGATAGTCAATGTCCAGTTCAACTAAAATGGTGGTTCAAAGACTCCTTTTTCTGGCATTTTTAAAATCTGGGGGTCATGCAGGTTTGGAGCTCATGCTGTGGCCCAGGACAGGTATAGTGAATGTCCAGTGAAACTAAAATGGTGGTTGAAAGACTCCTTTTCCCGGCACTTTTTAATCTGTGGGTCAGACAGGTTTAATGGTCATACTGTGGTACAGAACAGATATAGTCAATGTCCAGTTCAACTAAAATGGTGGTTGAAAGACTCCTTTTTCCGGCACTTTTTAAATGTGGGGGTCATGCAGGTTTGGGGCTCATGCTGTGGCCCAGGACAGGTATAGTCAATGTCCAGTGAAACTAAAATGGTGGTTGAAAGATCCTTTTTTCCCACCAATTTAAATCTGTGGGTCATTCAGGTTTGGGACTCATGCTGTGGCCCAGGACAGGTATAGTCAATGTCCAGTTCAACTAAAATGGTGGTTGAAAGACTCCTTTTCCCGGCACTTTTAAATCTGTGGGTCATGCAAGTTTTTAGGGTCATGCTGCGTTCCAGGACAGGGATATTCAATGTCCAGTTCAAGAAAAATGATGGTTCAAATCATACTGCCTTCTGGCACTTTTTAATTTGTGGGTGATGCAGGTTTAAGGGTCAGGCTGTGGTACAAGACAGGGATAGTGAATGGTCTGTGACTTTTTTTCTGTGAATTTTATAACCTACGTGTGTTGCCTAAGATGTAGCACGTATTCATTTGACTGTTGTGGATGTTAATTCCAGCTTCTCCAGCCCTGTTTGGGTGTAAGAATGAAGGTGTTGTTGCTCTCCCATAGACTTTAATGGTCATCGCTCATAATCTACTACCGACTATCTTGTCGATAATGGTCGACTATCGACCATCGACCGATGTCGATGGCCAACGTAATCGCTAAACACTAATTATGAATCTTTTTCCATTTTGTGTATACAACTCCCATGCAGACCATGGGGGACATGTGTGAACCTGGCCCGACTCGCCAGTTTTACCTCTGTTGTTTACAGTGATCCGACAGCATGTATGAAAGTGTCTCTAAGCACTTTATCAATGTGTCCCGTTCTACGCCAAAAGCAGTGTCAGCCATGCCACTCTGAAACTAATACGGATGCGTATGACAGTTTTGCGCCAAACTTTGGCGCATTTTTGCTCTGGATTGACAAGTCCCAACATCTTTGGTGCATCTGAAAGTGTTATGCCTGGCACCAAGTTTTGGCGTACGACGATTCATTCATCTATAGAACAGGGCTACAACAGTTTGTGTCTCCATGTTTAACCACTTCATGCATTTAGATGTATCCAAACAACATGAAGGGCTGAAGGGCTCCATACACAGCAGGTGTCAGCTGTTAACCCCTTAAAAACACAGCTATTTTAAGGGTGTTTTTTCTTTTTTTTCCTCTCCGCCTTCCAAGAGCCATAACTTTTTTATTTTTCCATCTACATAGACAAAACAAGGCTTTTATTTTTGCAGAACAGGGAGTACTTTCTAATGGTGTCATTCACTATACTAAAGAAAATATTGGGAAACTGAAAACAAATTCTAAGTGGGGCGAAATGTGAAAAAAAGTACTTGTGTCATGCTTGCAGAAGTTTTGTTTTTTCGGCGTTCTTATTTCAGTATAAATGATGTTTATGATTCCAGCAATACAAATATGTAGGGTTTTCGTTATGTTTCGGAACTCTAATAAAAATCCAAACATGTTCAATTTTTTACATTTCTCATTCATTTAGCGTTAAACAGCAGGGAACAGAGTTGGCTCCATTCCCGAATTTTACCTGTGGGTGTCAGCTTCAATTAGCAGCTGGCACCCGTCACCTATGTAGTGGCATAGCTCCTTAACAACACTATGATGTAAATATACATTATAGGCCTTTAAGGGGTTAAATATAGCCACTATCAGCAGGGATCAGAGTCAGTTCAGCAGCCGTACCATCTAAATGAGTGAAGAATGGTGCTACTCACCATTCCTCTTCCGGATCGTCCCCTCCCCTCTCACACAGTGTAATTGCAGAGTGACAAATGGTTGCCATAGAAAGGGTGTAAAAGATAATGAATAAAAAAGCCTGTATATGGCAGTATAAAAGTAGTATTGTATATAGGACAAGTGATCGCTTCCTCTAGTGGTCAAGTATCCTAGAGGGACTAATTGTTAAAGTAAAAAAAAGTGCTTAAAAAATAAAGTAAAATAAAACTTATTAAAAGTTAAAAACACACATCTTTTGCCCTTTTACAAATAAAAAAATGTAAGAAATAGAATACAAATAAAACATCATTTATACTGAAAAGTAAACTCTAAAAACAGCTTTTTTTTCATGTTCCACTGCACATTTTTTGGGGTTTCCTAATTATGGGCAACATGTATTATCTAGACGGAAAGAGGGCAGTTCTAAATAGCTTCAAAGCAGTGTATAATGAAGTAGAATGTATGAATCTGTTCTACTGCGGCGCTTTCAAGTTCCACTACGACAACCCAGGCTCAGGTAGACGACTTTTAACTTGGTCTGGCTGTTCCAGCAGTAATGCGTCCAGTTTTGCCGACCACCAGTCATAAATGTGTAGAATCATACAGTTGTGGTGCAACACTATCAGGACGCCCCCACATTTTGGGCGCATTACAGAGTGCCACAGGCGTCGCAACATGTGCTTAGTTTCGGAGTGTGCATGCTCATACATTTAGAGAACAGGGCTGCACCAGTTTTTGGGCTGAAAGGACACCAGAATACAAGCGTAGCCTCGTAGATACATGTCGCCCTAAATGTTATGGTCAATGGCATCATTAAAAACTCCATTTTGTCTTGCAAAAAACAAGCCCTCATATGGCTATGTAGATGGAAAAATTAAATATTTATGGCTCTTGGAAGGCGGGGGAGATTAAACAAAAATCAAAATTCCAAAAATAGCTGCAACTTGAAGGGGTTACATACTGCAAATAAACCTTGTTTTCAGTCTGATCCTAAGGAAAGTATGTATGAAATTTGCCGTGTAAACGCCAAATTTCATGCGCATTATACTGGCATGGAATGTGCCTGATTTATGAACCCGCTCTACAGTGGGTCATAAATCAGGCGCATTCTAGCGCTAGTACGACATTTCTGGCTCAGGCAATCCACTTTCAAAGTGATACAGATGTAGCAGAACTAAACAGAACAGATATCATGGCACAGAATGTTATCTCACCTTTTTCAATGCTTTTCAATGGTCTTTGTTTACAGAGCAGAGCAGATAACACGAAAAGCTGTGATATCACAGTAAAGCTGTACTCTGCTTCATCTGTATACCTGTTCCAGCAGTAATGTGCCTAGAAATGCCATAGCGAAGCTTCGTATGGTTCTAGTGCGCCCCACCTCCCACACGCCCCCCGAGATCGGGCGCATTACAAAGTGCCGCGGTTGCTATGTAATGCGCCTTATAATGGTGTGCGGGACATGTAGGGAACGGGGCTGCGCCCCGTTCATACATGCTGCTCTAAGTGACTAAATAGCCTATAATAATAAAAATACTAGAAATGGTGGGAGGAGAGGAGGCGATGCTGCTGCAGCTTCTCATTTTGTTTCTGAAAAGCTTGGTGTGGAAGAGGGAGGAAGCAGATGGGAGGGATACATTTAAAGTAAGCATGAAGCGAGAAGATGTGCATTTGCAGAAAACAGCAGAGGTAAAGAAAAATAGCCCAAATCTACAGGTATGACTAGGTTAACATCTGCGTTGGAGGCTCTGTTAGGAGTTCCCATCACAGATTAAGTCAAAAAAGCTGGAAAAAAATGCAGTATGCAGCATTTTGTTGTCCTGGAGTCTGCCAGGTGCTATTGGCATCTCTTGTGTTACACAACCAGCAACATCATTATTTCCAGTTTTCTATTCCTATGATGGAACAGAAACCTGGAAATAGCAATGCACACGTGCACCTGTTTCACATCTAGTTATTGGGATTTTTCTTAATAACTGATTTGTGTGGACATAGGAATAAAAGAAAAACATAAAATATAATACAAATCCTAATCATGGACTTCATGGGTAAAAGGACCTGGTAAGAAGGGTGATGAATGAAGCAGTCTAATACGATATGGGAGAAGGAGGCAGCGGGCCCAGATTGAAAGACTCGGCTACAAACTGTGTGCAACCTGAGCTTCCTTCTAAATTCAAATGGCTCCATAGTGGCCAGTACATAAAACATTTAACATTGGTTTGTAAACGTCAAGTCTTCTTGTCCAAAATGTAATTAAGGATGTACTATATTTATTCACTGAGGCGGGGGTGGAGGGGCATATGTAACATCTGATACTTTTTAAAATGTCTCTCTTAAACTGCTATTATTTTTCTTTTTATTGAATCAATACAGCGGTTCCTCTTAGCTTGTGAGTTATGTCCGGCACTGAAAGTTTATACATGATCAGACTATAGTAAATGATAAGAGACTCAGAACAGTAAGGCCGTGTTCACACGGCTTATTCCCGACGGATTTGTGAGCCGGATTGAGCTCACAAATCCGCCGTGAATAAGGGGCGGGACGGGGGCGGGGCCGGAGCGTGGCGGGGGCGCCGCTCCCCGGCCCATAGACAATGCATTATCTACGGCGCGTACGCGCCATAAATAATGTGCATGTCACTTTCTACCCCCGCGGCGGATTCGCCGAGCGGGAAGGAGCGACGGATTCCACTGTTCTTTATGAGAGCAGTGGATTACCGTAATTGCTGTCGCGGATTGGCGCCGTACTGCAGCGCAAATCCGGCGCGCAGTACGGCGCCAATCCGCGGCAAAATAAGCTGTGTGAACGAGGCCTAAGAGTCCACTGCTATGCCATAGGCTTGTTTTTTCCTGTCCACTTTCCGTAACCTTTTTTTTTATTTTTCTGTCTTCATAGCTATTTGAGGGCATGTTTTTCTGTGAGACAAGATATCCTTTTAATGATAAAATTACTGTACCATATAATGTACTATGAAACCGTTTTCGCCACTCTAGGACGTTTTTATTTTTACACATTTTACTGTCTGATATATATGACATCTCCTTTTTATTCTGCAGGTCTGTAAGGTCTCAGCAATCCTACAGTTTTCATTATGTTTTACCACTTTTAAAAAAATTAACAACATTTTCATTTTTTAAATTTCGCTTTCTATCGCCAGGAACATTTTCATTTTCTATCCAGAGATCTGAAAAAGGGCTCATTTGTTGCAGGCTAAGACGTCCTTTTCATTGGTACCATTTTGGCTACATGTGACTTACCACTTTTTAGTAAATTTTTTGGGAAAAGCAAATTAATAATAAAAAAAAGTTATTTTGACATTCTTTATTTTTTTATGTTATACACCAGATTGGATAAACAATGTTAGATTTTAATAGACTGGGCTTTTATAAGTAATGTTAGTAATTTTTTAAAAAAAATTTTAATACAATGGTAAAACGTGATTGTTTTAAATTTTTAATATTATTTAATTTTTTAACATTTTTAAACCTTTTTCTTATTCTACTTTTGGTTCCCTTAAGATACTTGATCACTAGGAAGCACACACAAGTACACTTTCCTCCAATATAGTAGCATTGCAGAATAACGTTCTAACGCGGCTCTCCTATTACTCTCTGCCCTAAGAGTACAGACATGGTAAAGTTAAAATAAGCGTGGCCAGCTCACCTCAATAACAGCTGAATAGACAATCACATGCAAACATCTGTGCCCATGCCAACGTTCCAAGAATCGTAGATACGATGCCAAAAGAAAGTCCAGAATGGCCGACACAAAGACAAATAAAAGTCAAGGGATAAACAGTTACATAGCGGTTACACATAACGGTCCTGATGTTGATTAACAAATGCAATGTCTGAACAGCACGATGCAAGTAACGGGCAGCTCGTATGGTGCCACAGTCCAAAACAGTAAGTCGCCGAGCGCCAGAGATGCCATAAAAGCAAACATGCATTTCAAAGAGATCGGCTCACCGAAAATACGTCATAAAGGGTAAAACCCATATGTTAATACATTATGTAAAATGATTATGTAAAATACAAGTAAGCCGAATAACAAAAGACATGCGCATAAATAAACCTTCAGAGGTACGTACCGGCAGGTAAAATAGTAGATAACAAACAGACAGATAGGCATGGCATTATACATGAATACATGCAGTGACCAATCTATATATATATATCCACATATGTAGACTGAATAAAATCAATACACCAAAATTGTTATAAACCAACAAAAAAGAAAAGAGTAAAAGAAACAGACTAAGACGCACAAGAGAATTAATGCTGATAATGAAACATAATTTCTCTCCTTAAATTGAGTCCTTTAATGGTGTCAAGTTTGAACATCCAAAATGCCTCCCTATCATGTGATTTATATTCAGAATCCCCACCACGTAAAGATTTAAAAACTCTTTCTTATGCCTAATGTTAAATAGTGGGCGAATTTTTCAAAAAAATTGGTTGGTACATTTGGATTTTGCAAAATTGGTTTCTTGGTCCGAATACTTAAACCCTATATACTGTAAATTACAGATCGTACAAGTAATAAGATAGATTATGTACTGTGAATTGCAATTGATGTAATGTGGAATAGTAAAGGATTTAGACCCGTCAGAATTAGTGAACTGTTTGGATGGTATTACAAAGCCACAAGTTCTACAGGGTTGACTACCATATTTAAAAAAAAACCTATATGTTGGAGCCATGTTTTGTGGGTCTTAGAAGACAGAATCATATTGGGTGCTAATAAGTTGCCAAGTGTTTTTGGCTTCCTGGAAACAATTTTGCATCCATTTCGTAACACCATATCTAGTACCTCATCCTCCCTTAAAATAAAGTAAAAAAAATGTATAATGTTTTTTATGGCATTAAAATGATGGCTATGATTGAGCACCAAAACAGGTTGTGTGTTATCATATGTATTGCATCTCCCTGAGCTAGGGCGTAATAGATTGTCACAAGGATGTTTTTTGACAATGTTGACAACCCTATCAAGTACCCATTGAGGATAACATCATTTTGTGTTCCCTCTAAAATGAGGTCCAAATAGACAATAAGTAAATCTGAAATTAAGATGATTATTATTCAAATAATCCACAAAAGATTGTATGGCAGATACATCGCCCCTCCATATAAACAGGAGGTCATCGATGTATCTGCCATAACACTCCAGACTCTCCAAAAATGGATTAGTGTCTGAGTAAATATAAAGATGTTCCCACCAGGAAACAATAAGATTCGCTAAGAAGGGTGAATATTTGCCCCCTATTGATACACCTTTGGTTTGTAAATATATGTGATTATCATAGAGAAAATAGTTGTGTTTCATTAGAAAATCTGTAACCCCAAGAATAAAATGAACCAAATCTTATGAGAAACTGCTATAAATCTTGAGATGGAATTGGAGGACAGTGAGAGCTACTTGGTGTAGAATGCTAGTGTATAGCGATTCCACATCACAGCTCAAGCTCTGCATATCTGAATGCCAAGATTTATTTTGAAGACAGATCAAAACATCCTTGGTGTCCCGCAAATACACAGGCACACGCGGAACCAAGGGCTGGAGAAAAGAGTCCAGCCATTGGCATAAGTGCTCCGTGAGGGAACCAATGCCAGAGACGATCGGGCACATTGGAGGTAAATCTTTTTTTGTTTGTGTATTTTAGGTAGCCCATACTTATCTGACCGGATACTTTCCTATTTAATGGTGATCTAGTATTATGTGAGACAGGCTATGATTAAGGAACAATTTTCCGAAACGCGTTAGCTGTGGCACGATATAACATCGTTACATGATTCATGTTTTTATAATGCATCTGGAATAAAAGTTATTTTTTACTTTTCTACCTACTTGGATTGAAGCTGGACCTTTTTGTTTTTGTTGTTGGATCGTTGGAGGCTTGGTTCCGGTCTGTCCGTGCTCATCAGAGGGGTGGAACGCTGGTGGTGAGCTGTAACACATTTTGTTGAATTTGCAATATATTATGGGCATTACAGGTTGACTAGGTAATAGGAAGTCCGACCATCTCTAGCTTAGTACCCCCAGGGAAACATCCTCCAAAAGCACCTGTGTAAGCTCAGTTTTAAATTTCAATTTAGGATCTGAAGATAATTTTTGATAGGTAGTAGAATCACTCAATAGTGCAAGCATGGATGAGTGATAATCAGACTTATTCATGACAACAACTGTGCCTCTCTTGTCAGCCATTCTAATTTCAATATCCTTATAGGATTTTAACTTCTTTAGGGCTTGACGTTGTGCAGCAGACAAATTTAGATGGTGGAATTGGGGAGGGACAGTGTTGCTGATGGCTTTGAGACCACGCTCCACTGATAGCTGAAAGCAATCCATGGCTGTCATTCTAGACTGTAATAGATAAAATTCTGCATTTGATATAGTAGGCTGGATGATGAATTTTTCACCAATAAGACGGTCATGGGTGTCATCAGCTAAATCTTCCAAGCATAACAAAGACATTTGCTCTCTAAACATAAAACTGGTATAGAGATTAACATTAGGAGCACTTTGGGGTGATTCAGACACTTCCGAATCACTCCAAAAATGACGTCGTAAAGTTAATGAGCGTACAAATTTATTTATATCTTTCAAAGTACTGAACAAGTCAATATTCTCTTCTAAACCAATATTAAGGCCTAAAGAAGGTAATTTAACTTGAAAATCGTCAAGTGGAGTGGAAGATAAATTGAGAACATCAACAGTAGGATGGGATTCAATTAACTGTTGTTTTGTCTTGCTTTCATCCTTTCATTTCTTTTTATATTTCCTTCCTCCTCTCTTTGGGCATTTTTTGAATCTTTAGGCAATTTCATTTTCTTATAATAGGATAAATTTTGGATAGAATCCATAGCAATAGAGGCTTCATCTTGAGTGTCTGTATTTCCATTGGAGGAATCAGAGTCCAGGGAACTGAAACAAACTCTCTTCTTAGGCCTCGTTCACACGGCTTATTCTGCCGCGTATTGGCGCCGTACTGCGCGCCGGATTTGCGCTTCAGTACGGCGCCAATCCGTGGCAGCAATTACGGTAATCCACTGCTCTCATTGAGAACAGTGGAATCCGTCGCTCCTCCCCGCTCGGCGAATCTGCCGCGGGGGGAGAAAGTGACATGCACATTATTTACGGCGCGTACGCGCCGTAAACAATACATTGTCTATGGGGCCGGGAGCGGCGCCCCCGCCGCGCTCCGGCCCCGCCCCCGCCCCTTATTCACGGCGGATTTGTGCGCTCAATACGGCGCACAAATCCATCGGGAATAAGCCGTGTGAACACGGCCTTATTGTTTCTCTAACTATTGTTCCTTGTTTTTAGTGTAAGAATAGAATGTGGTGTATGTCTATTGGAAGTACTGCTTCCCCATTCATAAACTTGGTCGTGTTCGTAATCATATGTGTCACGATCGAATTTACTCTTCTTGCTGGAATCTTCTAATTTGGAAATGTTGTAAATCATGATCAAAAGAGGATAGGTCTTAATAAGACTGTATATCCAATTCAGTCTTTTTCAGGTCCACAGAAATGTCCTCCAATTTGGTGTCCTCAAACTGTGTAATAAGGTCCATTAATTGTATGGAGCACAAGGTGAGTATATGGTTACATTTGTTCACACACTCCTCCGAATAAGAAGTCGTCAGAATCTTTTTAATACGTAACCCTCTGGGGGTCATTTTTTGTTTCAAATAATTGCGTAGGCTGGTGACAACCCCCAGGTCATTAGTCTGTGTTTTGACTTTTTTCTTTTTTTAAATAACAATTTTGGTGTTTTTGTTTTATTCTCTACATATGTGGATAATGTATTGTCTGACAGCCTGACAAAACCCTCAGCTTTGGGCTTATTCCCCGGGCCAGGGCCCGGGTTTGCGAGGGAACCCGGTTTTTTATTGAGTTTTGTATTGTATTCACTAAGTAGGAACTGTGTTCTTTCGCTCCTTGTTTGATTGATTCCGGGCCCACGCCCGGCCCAGGAATCCTCCAGCACTCTTGGAGTTAAGAGTTTCTCTTTTTTGATTGAAAACCCTTCTTTTCCCATCCACCTTTGTGTTTTTTTCCCACCAAAGACCCAATCCTCCCTCCCTTGGTTCCCTATATTAAGGTTCATTTCACCTTCTCATTCCCTCTATGAGGTCTTCGCCTTCAGCCTTGATTTTTTGCTTCCTTTTCTGTTACCTGCCGCGGCTTGACCTTTCTCCTCCTAGTGTTTTTGGTACTGTTTGCCCCGCCCGGGTTTGACCTTTGGCTTCCCCCCCTTTTTTTACTTTTCTGTCCTCACGCTCTGACCGCTTCCCCGTACTTTTCCGATTTGGACCCCCCTGACCACGCTTATTGTTCTTGTCTTTTTGCCCCCGTCTGTGCACACGTATATCATTTCAGCGATCATCTTCGGGTTTGGGGGCCAAAACCTATTAAGAGTGGGGTTCCCCAAAAGGGCGGGGACAGGGCGGGGATCAATCAGGGCCCCACTTTCTGTGTCCTTGCTTTGGTCCCCTGCCGGCCCCTGACTTTAAAAGGGGCCCCCTTACCCTAATCAACTCCCCCGGCGGTTTAATATGAGTATCGCTTTTGTGGGTCACCGACCGCCTAAAAGGATTGAAAACTCAGTTTCAGGGCGGGCGGGTTTTTAACCCAAATCTCGCAACGTCGGGATCCCCATAGCTACCCCGGCACCCAGTCTTGCCCCCCCTTCTGTTCCATACCTGCCCCGGGTTTTGTGAATCTAGCCCCCGTTAAAAACCCCAAGATGCTTTCCGGGGCCGCTTTAGGAAACCCGACGGGTTTCCCCCAACTTCAGGGAACCTGTCACCTGTTTTTCCGCTTAAATTTTTTTTTCCCACGGGAACCGAAAAGGTAGCAGTTGGGTGTCCCCCCCTTTCCAGGTCCACCTCAGGATTGGGCTTTAGCTATCCCCCCTGACCCCCAGAATGGAGTTCGATTGAAAGTTTTTTTTCAGGCTTTAGGCCAGTCATGACAACCCCAATCGTGTGGCGGGGCAAAACTCACCGCTATCTATTCACCAGGGTCGCCGTCGGCTGAAGACTTTTGTTCGAGTTTCGCCAAGGGGGTTTACCATGACCGGGGGGCGCCCCCCCCCTTAAAACCCCTTTTCAAAAAGGTTATCTGATGGGGAAAAGGATGCTTGGTCACCCAAACCAAACCCCTGAACCTTAAATGACTTTAACCCTACCGTGACTAATTGACAGAAACTAAGAAGAACGGGGGGAAAAAAAAAAGGGGGGGTCGACTTTTCCCCGTTTAATAAAATTTTTTCTGTAAAACCTCCTGTTTTTTCTCAAAAAATTTCTCCCTTTTCTATCTTCATCGCCCACTCCTGAAAAAACCCCTGATTTGGGTTTTACACCGCTGCCCCCAGGGGGGAACAGGGCTGGAGAATGTTTTTGTGTTGTATGCGGAAAACCTACCATTTTTGAGAGACTGCCCCGACTCGACCCAAGCATCTAAAGGGAAACGCGAACCCTGAGGAGTTTTCCCGGGAAAGGGAAAATAGGTAACATACCTCCCAACCGGTAATAATTTTTTTTTTTTGCCTGTAACCTTGGTCGCTAATTTGAAGAATTTCCTTGTCAAGCTATGATTTACTCAGGGCGCTGCTAGTTTTTTAGTATGTCTTTGTCCCCCCTTGGGGTTTTGGGAAATACTTCCATTAAGCTCCCTTTTTGGTTTCAGGGGGGGGTTTAACCCCCCTAATTGGGGGAAGAACAAATTTCGGGGCTATGAGATCATTTTAATGTTTGGGGAGTTCGCATCGGAAAAAAACTTTCGTTTTTTTGTATG
Organism: Phyllomedusa bahiana; assembly: GCA_025379985.1. Lineage (NCBI taxonomy): Eukaryota > Metazoa > Chordata > Amphibia > Anura > Hylidae > Phyllomedusa > Phyllomedusa bahiana. Next base: position 21,857 of record JAODAL010040562.1, read on the forward strand.
GAAACCGCCCCGGAAATTTTCCTTGGGTTGCCCTGGGCCCGCTGCAAATCCCGTGTTTGAGAGGAGAACCACTGAGCTGATCAAATGGGGGGACTCAGTGGTTTTATTTGAAATCTTTGATCCCCTTGGGGTGGCGGTAAATTAAAACTCCGATATTTCAGAAGGTAAAAAACTGACATCTTAAAATAGGATTTGCGGGTAATTCGCCCCACACCAGCCCAAATTGTACCTAGACCTTTTTCCCCCGGGGGGAAAGCTTAACTTTTCTGCCCCGAACGGGAATTTTGATTTGTATTTAAGGAACCTGAATATTTTCGTTCTCCGGAAGTAGTCTCCTCGCTACCCATTCACAGAATTCTGCTCTTTCTAAGCTTCCCCCCCTTTTGCTATGAGGGTTCCCCTCCTATACTCTGCCACTACAGGGGGTGAAACCAAAAGAAACCACCTTACCTGTGCAAAGTTGGGCTAGGGGTCAAAGACTCTAAAAACGCTCAAATAAAACAAAAACAAAAAAAACGCCGACCCAACCAAATTCCTCCTTTTAAGTCCCCCCCTTTAACAAAAAGTGCCCCAAGCCTAAAAAAAAAAATTTGGTCAGGGGCCCCTCCACTAAAAACCCAAGGGGGTCCCCTTGAGGGTCGGGGGCCCCCCCAAAGGGGGGGGACTGTCATGATCATGCCCACAAACCCAGCTTTTTGGGGGCCCGTTCCCGGCCCCGGGGCCCTTGCGCGGGAACCCTGGGGTTTTTTACTTGATTTTTTATTGTATTCACAAGTTGAACTGTGTTCTCCTCGTCCTTGCTTGATTGATCCTGGGCCCCCGCCCCCGGCCAGGGAAACCCCCCTCTTTTTTTAGTTAAGAGTTTTTCCTTTTTGATTGCAACCTTTTTGTTCCCATCCACCTTGTGTTTATTTCCCCCATGACCCTCAATCCGCCTCCCCTTGGTTCCCTATATTAAGGTTCATTTCACCTTATCATTGCCTGATAGAGGTTTTTGCCTGAACTAGCCTTGACTTTTTGGGTGTCCTTCTGTTTCCTAAACCCGCTGGCTTCGACCCTTCTCTCCCTAGTGATTTTGGGACTGTTGCGCCCACCGGTATTGACCCTTTTGGGTTGGACCCCGTTTTATTTCTGTCTCAGTCTCTTACCCCCCGTTACCCGACTGTTGCCGACTTGGACCGCCTTTTCCCACCTTATTGTTCTGTGTTGTTTTTTCCCCTCGTTCACATTTTTTATGCAGCGGGGTCGTCTTTGGTTGGGGGCCGACCTATTAAGGAGTGGGGGGTTTCCCCCAAAAGGCGGGACAAAAGGGGCTGGGATCAGGTCAGGGCCCACTTGTCTGTGTTGTGATTGTCCCCCGACCGGGGCCCGAATTTTTAGTTGGCATGATGTTTAAGTATAATTTTGCCCTTTTGTCATTTTTTTATCTACTATTTTACCTGCCGGTGTGTTCCCCTGGGGGTTTCTTTTAAAGCACGGGCTTTTGTTATTGGGTTACTTTTTTTTTACATAACATTTTACATAATGAAAAACAATGGGTTTTACCCTTTATGACGTATTTTCGGTGAGCCGATCTCTTTGAAATGCATGTTTGCATTCTACGGTGTGCTCTGGCGCCCGTCGACTTCTTGTTTTGGACTGTGGCGCCGTACGAGCTGCCAGTTATTTGCATTGTGCTATTCAGACATCGCATTTGTTAATTAACAGCAGAACAGGTATTTGTAACCCATATGTAACTTTTTATGTTCTAATTAATGTTAATTGAAAGGTTTTAATCTCACTTTAAAAGAGGTTAGCATTACACTAAACCCCAAACTTCAGCATCTGCCCCTCGAATCTATCAAACCCGTATTTCCCTTTTAAAATTTGTTTTAATAAAACCCTTGACTTTTTTTTCCCCTTGGGTGCCGGCCATTCTGGACTTTCTTTTGGCAATACAGAAATGGCAGGCCTGGAGTCATCCCGCAATCACATAACTGGGGAACAATTGGGGGGGCCGAAATGAAGTGTCACAGCATTTTCAAATTATTTAAATGCCCTGATTGCATTTTAAAAGAATAAGGGTTAAATAGCCAGGATTGGAGATTTATCTGATTTAAGTCACTAGTGGCAGATGTCAGCTATAATTAACAACCAGCATTCGATTGGTATGGAGTGTACTCAATGAGCGGTGTGCCCATATCCCCTTTTTCCAAAAATCATGTTCTAACTGTACTCGATGTTGGGAAAGGTTTTTAAGTGTTGTTTAAGACAAGAAAAATATGGCTGCTTCCCACAGTGCCTCACCTTTCCCCCCAAATTTTCCCAAAGCAGACAGCCCTTACCCTTACGGGGCCAAGCTGCAGTACCTAACAAAACCTATAGACCGAAGTGGTGCTGTTTTTGGAAGAAAGCAGCAAAGGTTTTCTAATCCTGAACAGCCTCTTTCAGGGTAGTATCTTAATTGATTTTTGATAAAGTGTCATTTGTAGAATCGTTCCTGTGGCAAGAAGAAGTGATAAACAGTTTTTGAAGAGCAGAAATTGGGAAATTGAATCCATTAATCTGGCCATTGTAACCCATTAAGAAACCACAGATCCCCATTTCAGACTAACCAGACTTTTTCATCCTTAAAGTTAACCTGTCAGGTGGTGACAGAGGGAGAGAAGCTGAGATCTGTGATACATAGGTTTAAATAGTTCAAAGCAGGATTTCTGATTAAAAAGCAAAGGAAAAACTGAAACTGAAATTGAAAGTACTGCTTACTGCACCAAGGTGCAGTGATTGACAGCTTTCAGTGCATGTGGGTGGGGTAAGCAAGACTTGCACTGTCACAGAAAGGGGTTGTCTCACCACGCTGTTTCACAGAGCCCAAAGCAGCTTTCATTCATGCATCCTGTCTCTTCCTGGTCAGGCTGTGGGTGATTAGCATATCAGTTCAAAGGTCTGCTAATTACTGACATGAGAGCAAGAGATGTTTATCTACAGTCCAGAGAACTGTCAAAGCTACAGTAAACAAAAGTAATTAGTCTACTTTGTTTGTTAGATCAGATAACACTCAAGCTGCCTGCAGTTCTGTGTGGAGACCTGTGTGATCACCTCATTCCTGCTATCAGATAAGACAAACAGCATAGGAAAGCAGCAGCAGTTTGGTAACCTAGAAAAACTTGAGTGTATTTAGAGCTGGTAAAATCACTTTTGTCTTCTCAAAGAAAGATAAAACAATACATTTGGAAAATGTCTTCATTTACTGTTCCCTACTAGTGATGAGCGATTGCGTCAACTATCGTCATCGGATCGATAGTCGATATCGTCAATTATCATGCCGATATCCGATATCCGATAATAGTTAATCGCCGATGACCATTATGGGAGAGGAACAACACCTTCATTCTTATACCCAAACAGGGGAGGAGAAGCTGGAATTAACATCCACAACAGTAAAATGGATACATGCTACATCTTAGGCAAGACAATTAGGCAACAAGAGTCACAGAAAAGAACTGACAGACTATTCACTATCCCTGTCCTGTACCACAGCCTGACCCTTAAACCTGCATGACCCACAAATTAAAAAGAGACAGAAGGCAGTATTACTTGAACCACCATTTTAGTTGAACTGCACATTGACTATCCCTGTCCTGGACCGCAGCATGACCCTTAAATCTACATGACCCACAGACTAAAAAGTGCCGGAAAAAAGGAGTCTTTCAACCACCATTTTAGTTGAACTGGACATTAACTATACCTGTCCTTGTCCGCAGTATGACCATTAAACCTGTGTGACCCATAGATTAAAATGTGCCGGAAAAAGGAGTCTTTCAAATACCATTTTAGTTGAACTGGACATTAACTATACCTGTCCTGGACCGCAGTATGACCATTAAACCTGTGTGACCCATAGATTAAAAAGTGCCGGAAATAGGAGTCTTTCAACCACCATTTTAGTTGAACTGGACATTGACTATACCTGTCCTGGGCCACAGTATGACCATTAAACCTGTGTGACCCATAGATTAAAAAGTGCCGGAAAAGGGAGTCTTTCAATCACCATTTTAGTTGAACTATACCTGTCCTGGGCCACAGCATGAGCCCCAAACCTGCATGACCCCAAGATTTAAAAAGTGCCGGAAAAAGGAGTCTTTCAACCACCATTTTAGTTGGACTGGACATTGACTATCCCTGTCCTGGACCGCAGCATGCTGGTTGCATTAACCACTGAAGAACAGATTGGCGACGCTGTTCGTTACTGAGATTCACAGAGCCCTGACCCAGCGATGAAAGGTCTGATGGTCCTGCAACCGATGATCCGCTGGCTTGCGTGTTGTTGCCAGCACTGGAAAGAGCACCTTCTCTCGTACCTCTACCTCCATGTCCTACACCCCTCTTTGCTCGCTTACCACCTGTAAGCTCCATGTTCAGAAAGATAAAAATTTAAGAAGGTATGGAAGAGTTTTTGACAGTCTCTAATTTCCTACAGCCAACTAGTATTAGAAACTGAATTGTTTCTAGCGAATACCTGTGAAATGCGGTCTTTTGGAAGAACCGTAAGACAAAATCAACAGTGTTCTTTCTTCAGTCCCAGGGATTTACAACTGCCCAGTAGGACTAGGAATTGATAGTTTTAAACAAACTATCATAAAAGTGCGCTATCTGCGCCAAACTGAGATTCAACGAGCGCAATAAAAATATTCAGAAGATGAGAAATTGCGTTTTTTGCAGCACTGACAAACGAGAACAGTTACTAGAAAATTTTTCTATCAAAATTGTCATACAATGTTGCTATTTGAAAAAAACTAGGGCCGCACCACGTGCAATACAGCTATTTAAAAGTTATACGGATAACAAACGGTGGTTTTTGCACCAATGAAATACACCAACAGTAACTACAAAATTTCTGTATCCAAATTTAAGTACAAAGTGGCTATTTGAAAAAAACTGGGGCGAACCAAAGTGCAATACAGCTATATAAAATTTATATGGATAAGGTGAGTTTTGCACCTATGAAATACACCTGCAGTTACTAGAAAATTTCTGTATCCTAATATAAGTACAAGGTGGGTCTTTGAACAAAATTTGTCGGCGCAAAATTAAGTCAAAACAACCTATTTAAACGTTATATGGATAAGAAAAGGTGGTTTTTGAACCAATAAATACACCTGCAATTACTAGAAAATTTCTGTATCCTAATATAAGTACAAGGTGGGTCTTTGAACAAAACTGGGCTGCACAAAATAAAAGGTACAATTTCACCTCAGATGCGAGGTGTGCTAGCCAAAAACTGGTAAAAAAAAAACCCATTTCCATGCAGGTTCAAAGCAGAGTCTGGGCTGCACAATATACACTCTACTTTCAAAAGCCTGTCTGCCTGTCTGTCTTTGTTCACCCGCACCCCCCCCCCCCACACACACCGCGTCTGTACATCGCTAGATGATTCTTTAAAATTCTCTGTCTAACTAATTAATTCTCTAATCTACCTGTATTCTAATGTTCACAGCTAAAAGCATAGTTGTCTGTATGAATAAAGAAAGAGAAGAACTGTGTCTCTGAGCTGAGCTGTATTGAGGGAGATCTAGCACACGTTCTGCTCTAGTGAGACACTGAAACACTGATAATGAACAGGAAATGCTGTTCTATGCAAAACGAGGTCATGTGATTTTTCCAGCCAATGACAATCATACACATCACAGTCATGACGTCGCACACCCAGCTCTCCCTGCTCTATGCTCAAAGCTGATTTGCTGGCCGTCAAAATGACAGAAAGCGGCAAAAATGGCGCGATAGCAATAGATTATGTGCAGATTGTCACCCAAAATATCGCGTGATCGGAAATTTCCGATCAACCTAAAAACCGTGCCGACTTCAACTTTGTCGATTATAATCGCTCATCACTATTCCCTACGTGTTAAAACCCTCAATTAGCTTGTTTCCAAAGTCGTTACACAGTTGGGTGTAGTGGGCGTGACTTTTTGTGAAGGGGGTGTGGCCTTACACTTTTTAGGGCGGCACACATAGCACGCTGCAGCTTCGAATCTCCCTGATCGCCACTTTTAAAAGTTGGCAAGTATGGTGTAACCAGAAGATAATTCTGTCCATACCAAGCCACAGATCCTTGGTCACCAGCCTTTTGACTCAAGCCAGCAAAATGACTGAGCCACAGACTCTGGGACACTATTGCTTCAGCCAGCATATCAGCCTTCTGAGAGAGAGAGGGACAGCTATCGCAGGACTTTCCTCACCACAGAGCTTTGTCTACCAGGGAGAAGACCGGAGAAGTCGCTCAGTGTCTTGCCTGTATTGTGTTGAACTTGAGCTCCTCCATTAAAGAAGTGCACTGGTTTAATGCAGACCCCTGACTCTCTGGACTTATTTCCCATTACAGAGAGCAGTAACACATGGTGACACCTCGACGGTGACTGGGAATCCAGTGTCGAGTTCAGACCACCCCAAATCCAGGCGCTGCACAGCCAGTGTCACACATGATAGGTTTATACTTGTATGAAAGGGGCAATTCATCAAAGCAAAAAGGAAAAAAAGAGGTTGACACTAAGACCTTGATCCAGAGTTCAGTAATCGTACATAAAAGAGAAAAATCACTGCACTCTTGTAGAAGTTGTCGTTTATTCATCTGTCAAAGCACTGTTTCAGCTTCCTCTTAAAGAGGATCTGTAAAGGAACTAAAACACTGCTCTTACATGATAGGTTTAGATATAACAGCTCAGCAGATGGTATCACACAGAATAGGATTAGATATAGTGGCTTTATAGACAGTATCATACCTGATGTGCTTAGAACTCAGCAGACAGTATCGCACATGGCAGGCTTACATATGGTGGCTCAGCAAATAGTATTACATACAAAAGGCTTGGATACAGCAGCTCTTCACTGTCATAAATATTGAAATATTCCTGAAGTCCACCTTAAACATTTGCTCACAATTATTAGCAGTTGTTTTATGCAAGTCCGTCTGTATATAGACTCTGCAGGGCGCAAATAAGATGGTACTTTTTTTTAAAATAATTATTTCTAAGCAGGGAGCTGCAGTACAAATATCCGCTTTATACTTCAGATCTATTCACACCTCTTCAAGGGCATGAAATGACTAATTTAATAGCCCCCCAAAATCCTTTAAAAATGTTCTAAAACCGTTCCCCCCACGACTTCTATCTTAAATTTACCCCTGCTCCGCATTTAAAATTCGGAAAGCCTTTGTTTTTTTCATGTATCCCCATTTTTTCTAAAAGAGGGGTCAATTACGATTGTCCAGTTTTAAATATAAAAGCACCCCTTCGGCAGGGAAGAAAAGGGTTCGCGGGGGGGTTCGAAGAATCCTAAACAAAAGGAATACCTAAAAAAAAAGCCTTCAAAGTTAAAACTTTCTACTATGTTGTACCATCCATTCATATATAATTATATACCAAACAATATCAAATATAGCATGCTTCATAGCCCTGTATACAAGAAGAAGCGTAACAAACTAACAAACACTTTAATTAAAACCCAGACAATAAACAGGTCATACCAGCATGCTCTATATCACTATATACAAGAAGTTATGTCATTTATACCAGCTGTATACATATAAATCAGAAAATGTCCAGGTTATACCTGCATGATCCATGTTAAAATTTACAAGATGTATAACCTATACTAGTTGTACATATACTGAATATAAAACCAAACAAGCCCAGATTATGCCCGCATGACCCTGAAAAAATAAATTTAAAAAAATTATAACTTAAACCAACTTAAAAATATATAATTAAACCCCCTGGCCGGTTATAGCAGCATGGGCTATATTACTAGCACAAAAGATGTATAACTTATACACTGTACATAAATAAAATAACAGAAGATGTCCCGGTTATACCCCGCGCATGTCACTATATACAAGAAAAAAACTTAACAGCTGTACATATGAATAAAACAAATATACCCGGGAAAACCCAGCCCAAAAAAAAATTTTCCATAAACAAAAATTTTAAAAAAGAAAAGGAAAAAGGATAATTATACGGGGTTTTACCCAAATATAATTTTAACAGAAGAACCCAGGTTATACCAGCATGGTCTATATCATTATATACAAGAAGGTGTATAACTTATATAAGCTGTACTGTACTTATATACCAGAAAATGCTCAGGATAGATCAGCATGATCTCTGCACTGATAGCTATTTCTTTTTTGTCAGATGTTTGCATTTTTGTGAACCAGAACTGGATGAAATCATCTCTTGTATAAATTGTTTATGATTTTGAACTGGTACAACATTGGCATTGCGGACTAATAAATGATATCTGCAGAAGCAGCACAAGGCATAAACATCTTCATATGTAAGAGCATAATTTGCAGCAGCGTTCATCACTCATTAATGTCAGCTGCACGTTCTCTGGCCTTGCTAAACATAAGGGGCCTGAGTTATTTATAGGAGTAAAATCCATGATTTGTCCACATTGTGAGGAGATTCAGTCTATGCCAAGTCTGCTAAAAAGCTGCTGTTAATTAGCAGCCTACAAAACATGTTTAATGAAGAGCCGCCATTTAGTGCCTAGGTGTTTGTGAATTAGTAATTAATGTACGCAGCGCCTTCCTTCATTGCATCTCAGGCACCATGTTCTCTTATCTGACTGGTTTGTGGTTCTTACAGAGAAAGACTATCAACCAAGTTGTTTGACTCTAAGCAGAACATGTTTAGTGTCAGTGGGGGTGCGGGCATGGGGGAGGCAGTTTATATATAGAATGAATTTAAAGAGAACCTGTGACATAGATTATGCCCCCCTCATTGAGGACACTACAAGCTAGTATCAGACCTGCTGTTTCCAGCGCTGTGTCCCTTATTCTGTAAGATACAGTAGCTTCAGAGCATTTGTTGCTCAAATCTAGTACTGTAGTTTGCAGGCTGTTCTGCCAGAGATGGGTCCATGTATTCATGAGCAGGTGTTAGCCTCACCCACCCATGGCTAGCCCCGCCCATTCACAGCTGATTCAACCTTTTACTTTGAATAGGTAGAAACCTATGAATAAATGGTGGATGGGTGGGGCTAGCTTGCTGATGGGGTTGGCTAACACATACTCAGAAATAAGCTAACCTTATCTATGGCAGAATAGGCTGCAATTGCCAGATTTGAGCATTAAGGGCCACATGCATGTAAACTGTCTAGTTCTAAAACTCACTTTGGTGCCTATAGCAGCCAATCAGAGCGCCCCTCTCATTTCATATAGTGCATTGAAAAAATGAAAGGGGCGCTGTGATTGGTTGACATGGGCAACAAAGTGAATTTTAGGCCTAGAAAATTTTCATATATGTGGCGCTAAATGCTGTGAAACTGCTGCATCTTAAGCTAGGTCTACACAGCATTGGACAAAAAAATGACCTGAAAACCAAATCCTAAATACGTTTATAAAACTGAGTTTTCTGTCCACAGCCTGTCAAAATCTGCTGCAAAAAACATGCTTTATTTGGTGCTTTTTGCAATTTTCCATGCATTTTTTAGGCCAATTTTTTTAGCAAATCATTATGGCTGACATGTATAAACAGGGCTGCTCCAGAAGTCTGGCATATTTTCACCGGTTCACGATATTTTTACTCTGCCGCACTCCAATATCAGGCGCATTACAAAGCGCCCGCAGCACTTTGTAATGCGCCTGAGATCGGGGCTAGTGCGGGCGGCGGGGCGCACTAGAATCGTACGAAGCTATAGATTTATAGCTTCAGTACGGCAAATCCAGGCGCAATTCTGCTGGAACAGGTAGACCATTTTAAAAGTGGTTTACCTGAGCCTGAAGTGTCATTTTAGCGCTAGAATGCGTCTGATTTATGACCCATAGTAGACCGAGTTCATAAATTCCGCCGCATTCTACACTAATATTATGCGCACAGAAAATGGTGCCAGGGTGCCAAAAATCATACATGTCGCCCTATATTTCTACGGATTTCTGCTAAAAAAAAGCACGTAAAAAAGTGCCAAAAAGCGTGCCAAAAGACGTCTGCTGCTTTACATAGACTCTAATAGTAAACTTTCTGCCCTGCTCAGTCGTTTTTTCTAACATGTTTTAAAAGATGACCAGCAAATAAAACGAGCATAAAAAAGTTCTGGAGAGACAACAGAACGTTTTTACTATAGAAGTCTATGGGACTTCTTTACAGTCGTCGTTTCAGCGATTTTAGAAAACGAAAAACGCTTTTTGTGTGCTGTGTAACATAGCCTTACAGAATAAGGGACACAGTGCTGGAAACAGCATGTCTGTCACTAGCTTGTGCTGCTCTCAGCAAGGGGGGCATAACCTATGTGACAGGTTCCTTTTAAATATTCGGAAGACTCACTGTGTAAATACACTATATTAATAATCTTGTACTGATCCATAGTTAAAGTATGTATTAAATCCAATTAACAATTCTTCTGCTCAAGTCACCCTGCACATACAGTACATCATTAACCCCTTTCTGACAAAGTCTTTTTTTGTCACATTAGTTTTTCTTACCCGTCTTCCAAAATCATACCTTTTTATTTTTCCTTCTACATAGTCATATGAGGGCTTGTTTTTTGCGGAAAAAAATATACTTTTCAGTGGTGCCATTGATTTACCATGTAATGTAGCGGGAAACCGAAAAAAATTCTAAGTGGGTGGAAAGTAGGAAAAAAATAAATTTCGACATTTTTGAGGGTGGGGGGAGGGTTGATACAAAATGTGTTAAGTTTTCTTTATGTTTTAGTACTTTAAAAAAAATAAAAACATTCTCTATTTTATAAATTTGTGCTGTAGCGCCATTTTTAACAATTAATAACCTTTTTGGTTTTTCTACCTATGCACTTAAGTGAGGGCTTGTTTTTTGCAGACTGAAGTTTAATTTTTACTGGTATCATTTTAGGATACATATGACATTTTGAGGACTTTTTATTCCAATTTGCTAAGGCTGTGAAATGACCAAAATTATTTAGGTCAATTAGGATTACCAAAATTATTTATATTTGCCAAATGCCAGAATAATGAGAGAGAGAGTGAGAGAATTTGAAGGCATTTTTATTACTTTCTGCAAAGTCAAAAGTTTACATACATTTTTATTAGTATTTGGTCATTGCCCTTAAACTTGTATGATAGGTCAAACATTTTGGATATCCTTCCACAAGCTTCTCACAATAGTTGGTAGGAATTTTGTTCCATTCACTCCTGACAGAACTGGTGTAACTGAGTCAGGTTTGTAGGTCGCCTTGCTCGCACCTGCCTTTTCAGCTTCGTCTATAAATTTTCAATAGGATTGAGATTAGGGCTTTGTGATGGCCACTCCAAAACATTGTCTTGTTTATTCTTAAGCCACTTTGTGACCAGTTTGGCAGTATGCTTCGGTTCATTGTCCATTTGGAAGAGCCATTTCCGCCCAAGCTTTAACTTCCTGGCTGATGTCTTGAGATGTTATTTCAGTATTGCCACATATTCTTCTTTCCTCATTATGTCATCTATTTTGTGAAGTGCACCAATCCCTCCTGCAGCAAAACAACCCCACAATATGATTCTGCCACCCACATGTTTCACGGTTGGGATGGTGTTCTAACGCTTCAAAGCTCCTCCCTATTTACTCCAAACCTAACCATGGTAATTATGGCCAAACAGTTCTAGTTTCATCAGACCACAGGACATCTATACAACACTGTAGATAATTGTTCCTGTGGGCATTTACAAACATTAATCTGGCTTCTAAATGTTTCTTTTGGAGTAATGGCTTCTTCCTGGCAGTAAGGCCTTTCAGCCCATGTTGATATAGTACTCGTTTCACTGTGGATAATGACACAATCCTAAAAGCTTCCAACAGCATCTTCACAGGGTCTTTTGCTTTTGTTTCTGGGTTGATATGCACAGGTTGGACCAAAGCATGTTCATGTCTGAGACACAGAACTTGTCTCCTTCCTCAGTGGTATGATGGCTTCTTTGTACTTGCATATCATTGTTTGTACAGATGAATGAAGCAACTTCAGGTATGTGGAAATTGCACCCAGGGATGCACCAGACTTGTGCAAGTCCATAAATCTTTTCCTGATATCTTGTCTGATTTCCTTAGACTCCCATGATTTTACACACAGAAGCAGTGTGTTTCTGGTGTGCTTTAAAATACATCCAAAGGTGTCTCTAATTAACTCAGATGTTGCCAATAAATGTAGCAGAAGTGTCCAAAGACACATCCATAGTAATCCTAGTGTATGTAAACTTTTGACTTTGCAGAAAGTAATGAAATGCCTCAAAAATTTCTCTCTATCTTATATTTCTGGCATTTGACAAATATAAATAATTTTGGTAACCCTAACTGACCTAAAACAGGTAAGGTTTATTCTGATTTCATGTCGATTCTGAGATCATAGTGTATGTAAACCTTTGCTCACAACTATGTGTGTATAATAATTATATATATATCATAATATATATATATATATTATAGTTAATATATTATATATATTATATATAATATATATATATATAAATATATATTGCAGAAGGATGGCACTTCTAGTAATTCCTGTAATAGTTAATAGGAGCTCTAACATGGCAGCCATGGATGCCTTCATTAGCATTCTGCCTGCCATGGCAACTGCTCAACATCAAAATTGGAGGGGGCGACGACCAGTGTGCCACAGTGTCTAAAAGATTAAACAGCAGGGATCGGAGCCAACTGGCGGGTGTCAGCTGTAATAATCAGCTGCATCCAGCTGCCTATGGAGGGGGCTAAGTCACTGTGTTTATACATTATATTACTTATTTTGGACTGATTCTGAGTTACATCCTGTATTATACTTCAGAGCTGCACTCACTTTTCTGCTGGTGGAGTCACTGTGTACATACATTACATTACATATCCTGTACTGATCCTAAATTACAGTCTATATTATACCCCAGAGCTGCACTCACTTTTCTGCTAGGAGAATCACTGTGTAAATACACTCACCGGCCACTTTATTAGGTACACCTGTCCAACTGCTCGTTAACACTTAACTTCTAATCAGCCAATCACATGGCGGCAACTCAGTGCATTTAGGCATGTAGACATGGTCAAGACAATCTTTGCAAATTCAAACCGAGCATCAGTATGGGGAAGAAGGTGATTGAGTGCCTTTGAACGTGGCATGGTTGTTGGTGCCAGAAGGGCTGGTCTGAGTATTTCAGAAACTGTGATCTCTGGGATTTTCACGCAAAAACCATCTCTTTGGGTTTACAGAGAATGGTCCGAAAAGAAAAAAACATCCAGTGAGCGGCAGTCCTGTGGGGGGAAATGCCTTGTTGATGCCAGAGGTCAAAGGAGAATGGGCAGACTGGTTCGAGTGATTTGACACGGCAACAGTGACTCAAATAGCCACCCGTTACAACCAAGGGAGGCAGAAGGGGCATCTCTGAACGCACAGTACGGCGAACTTTGTTGCGATGGGCTTTCAGCAGCAGAAGACCACACTGGGGGCCTCCTTTCAGCTAAGAACAGGAAACTGAGGCTCCCAAATTTTCCCAAGTCATCGGAAATTGGACAGTAGAAGACTGGAAAAAACGTTGCTGGTCTGATGAGTCTCGATTTCTGCTGCGACATTCGGATGGTAGGGTCAGAATTTTGGGGTCAACAACATGAAAGCATGGATCCATCCTGCCTTGTATCAACGGTTTCAGGTGGGGTGGTGGTGTCGGGTTTGGGGAATATTTTTTTGGCACTTTTTGGGGGCCCCCTTGGTACCAATTGGCATGTTAAAAAACCTTGGGGAAAATCATGCACGAAGTTTTGAGGCAGTTTGAAGGCAAAGGGGGTAAAACCTTTTACTTTTGGTGTCCCTAAAAAAAGTGGCCGGTGGATGTTTTTTACATTATTTATCTGTAATGATCCGGTTTTTATTGATATTTATCTTCTATGGGGTATACTTCCCGTTTTTTTCTTTTGTTGTGTTTTGCTTTATTTGTACACTGAAGATACTTAGCGGTTGAAACGCGTTTGGACTTTTGGTTCATAATCATTGTCTTTGAATTATATATCATATTTAGATTAGGGTGTTTCACAGACAGAATAAACAAAATTGTTGTTTGCTCCTTTGCTGTATATTTTTCAACATGATGGTATGAGGACCACTAAAGAACCAAGATATGGTGTTACTATTCAGCCCTGTGATCCCCGGTTCCCTTTAGGGAAAAAAAATTGGGTAAGTGAGTTTTTTTTATGACTTGTGATGAGCGATTACGTTGACTATGTATCGGGCGATGTCGTTTGGCAATTATCTAAGATATCCGATGTCAATTTTAAATTTATTTTCGCATGACCCTTTAAAATCTATGGGAGAGGAAAAACCCCTTCTTTTTACACCCAAACGGGATGGAGAAGCTGGAAATTTAAAATCCCCAACAGTAAAGCTACTCTTAGGCAAACATTGGTTATAAAAGCCACAGAAAAAAAAATCCCAAAAACCATTCCTATCCTTTTTGCCCAAGCATGACCTTAAACCTCCCCGACCCACAAATTAAAAAAAGTGCCAGAAGGTAGTTTGTTTTAAACCATCATTTTCTTGAACTGGAAATTTATTTCCCTATCCCCGGAATGCGCATGAGCCCCAAACGCTGACCCCAAAATTTAAAAAAGGGTGGGAAAAAGGGGTCTTTGAAACCTCATTTTATTTGAATGGACATTAACTATATCGTCCCGTTTCCCCAGTATGACCCTTAAAATGTCTGACCCAAGATTAAAAAGGGTGGGGAAAAGGGTCTTTTAACCCAATTTTTTTTGAAAAGGAATTTGATATACCTGTTCTGTACCACAGTAGACCCTTTAAACCCGTCTGAACCCCCGATTAAAAAGTGCCGAAAAGGAGTCTTTGAACCACCATTTTAGTTTTTACTGGCATGGGTATTCCCTTTTCCTGAGCCACAGCATGAGCCCCAAACCTGCATGACCCAGATTAAAAAGTGCGGAAAAAAGGGTCTTTTTA
>JAODAL010040563.1:0-36774 GCA_025379985.1 Phyllomedusa bahiana
TAATAAAAAAAACCACACACAATTTCTGGGGTACCTTGTCTAATAAATCCTTTTGGGACAGTGTAAAATGTAATCCTGGGGACGGTGTGTAATATAATCTTTTGTTTACAGTTGAAGTATTAATCTTTGGGTACAGTGTGTAACGTAATCTCTGGGGTACAGCGTGTAATGTAATAATCTCTGGGGTACAGTGTGTAATGTACTCTCTGTGGTACAGTGTGTAAGTAATAATCGCTGGGGTACAGTGTGTAATGTAATCTCTGGGGTATGGTGTAATATAATCTCTGTTCTCTGTTGTGCAGCATGTAATATAATCTCTGGGGTACAGTGTGTATTGTAATCTCTTGGGTATGGTGTAATTACTCTCTGGGGTACAGGGTGTAATGTAATCTCTGGGGTATGGTGTAATGTAATCTCTGGGGTACAGTGTGGTTTGTAATCTCTGGGGTACAGTGTAATGTAATTTCTGGGGCACAGTGTGTAATGTAATCTCTGGGGTATGGTGTAATGTAATATCTGGGGTACAGTGTGTAATGTAATCTCTGGGGTATGATGTAATGTAATCTCTGTGGTATAGGGTGTAATGTGATCTCTGGGGTATGGTGTAATATAATTTCTGTTGTACAGTGTGTAATGTAATCTCTGGGGTACAGTGTGTAATGTAATATCTGGGGTGTGGTTTGTAATATAGTAATCTCAGGGGTACAGTGAGTAATGTAATCTCTGGGGTACAGTGAGTAATGTAATTAATTTCTAGAGTTCAGTGTGTAATATAATACATTTTTAGGGTATATTGAATTATATTATTTATTGAGTATAATGTGCAATTCATTTCTAAGGTGCAGTTAGTAATGTAATTTCTGTGGCTCCCATTTGTAATATAATTCATTTGCTGGGGTGCAGTGAGTGATGTCATTTCTGGTGTATGGTTTGCAATAAAATACATTTTGGAGTAGAGTATGTGACATAAGTGATTCCTAGGCGTACAGTGAGATCGAAATTTGCTGCATTGTGCAGCATTTTTTATTTCCATGTACAGGGGGAAATATTATAGGGGGCTGGTTCGGTTTCATTGCCAGGGCTGCTTTTTAGTTCCAGTCCAGCCCTGAACTTCAGTAATTAGAGAGATTCATAACCTTACAGATTGCACCTAAAGTGTTTGCCATAAGGACTCTGCCCGGACCTGCTAGGGGAGCTCATAGCGATCCCCCATACCTCCTAGCTTGGTTAGAGGGGCCACTTCACTGCAGGGAGAGGAGGGAAGAGAAGGGAAGGGAAGGTGAGTGAAAGGAGGGAAGGATAGGAAGATAGAGGATGAGAGGGAAAATTGGTCCCCCCACTTTTTGAACCAAAGTTACGCCCCTGCACATCCCAGTAACCTTCTCCTGATGTGGCTGAGTAGACAGAGTGTCTTCTGCTACAATAGGTAAATACATGTTATTGATCAGTGCAGGCCACTCCTAAAACACGTGTTTACATTCAGGACAGGAATAAACTCCAGCCTCGTCCTGTGTGTCCAGCACACGATCAATACAGTCCCAGCAGAAGTTGTGTCCACATAACTGGTCAGGCAGATGGAGCAGAGCAGCTATTCTCTCAGATCCGCAGACGCCATGGCTTCAGGATTTACAAGAAATGAAACTTGAAGTTTTTTTCTATAGGGCGTGTTCAAGCACATACAACATTGCAGAACCTTTGGCCGAGAGCCTTTTATTAACACTACAATCAGTGAGGTGGGAATAGGTGATTTTTCTTTGTTCCCCGGTTACAGGGAAGGAAGCTGATTTCTCTTATGTTTACTCTCCCCTAATAATGTGTAAGCTCCATTGAGCAGGGCAATAGTTTCCTATAGTTTCATGTTGATTTTCTGTATTGAAGAACATGTCTATTTACTAACTCCACTCATTATATAGTAAGGAATGCGCCCCGCAATTACGCCGTGTGAACATACCCTAAGGGTGCTGCCCTAGTGCATGAGGAAAAAAACAACAAAAAGAAAAAAAAACGTATAGTATACATGTTAGCACAGACCCAAAAATTACAATAAAGATAATTTTATTCAACCAAACAAAAAACAACAACAAATATAAAAAACAATTAAAAAAGGCAGAAAAAGCCAAAATAGTTCTCATCCTTTGCATGAATAGGCAAAGGAAAAACCACAAACAACACAATTATAAAGTATGTTCCAATACCATGAAATAAGTGCAAAAAAAAACCAGAGTGCAAACAATTGTCATAAGTATTTAAACATGGAAACATCCACATCTATGTCCATACAGATGTGTATAGATGCAGTACTAAAGTGCCAAATGCACTCAAATTTATATCATACAATAGTACATATGGCAATTGGTTACGAAACACAATAAGCAATAAATGTAGAATATGAAAATGCGAGCAACTTGCACCTAACACAAAAATATAGGTAAAGGACAAGTTGTGCTGTGAGGGACATGGAAGCCCAATGCGTATTGCTGTTCGTTACAGATGAGACCCCTATGAAAGGCCAAGGACATGCTCTTCCGGTTTTCTATTGATTTTTAACAGCCAACTAGTTCTAAAAATTGTATACCTAAAAATTGCCAATAATTTTGACCCTACGGCCATTAGGTCTATACATTTTTGTGTACACAATTTTGCAGATAGTTTAATTTCCTAAAATATTGAGCAACCCATTTAACGGGGTATTCTTATTTTTTTGCCAGCCAAACATGAACCGGAAAGAAATTTGCAAGATATCTACTGTATTAGACCATTTTCAGAATTTACCAAAATTACCTTTTCAATATAAAAAATAATTATTATTTATTACAAAATACCATTTTTTTATTTTTTTCACTGTTTTCACAAATACATTCAGTTCAAATATATACTTTCACCCAACAAACAATTCTCAAACAGCCATTTTTTTTTTTTTTGCAAACGTAGAAACTGAATCCACCCCTATTATGGTTGTTACTTTTCTTGTAGGTTCTCAGTAAGAGCTGATAAACCAATATAGAGATGAATGTTGCAGCAGACTCAATGCATGTAGTGATATATTACAGGCAGTCTCTGAACAAGATAGGGCCTGTAGGTTTGTTCTTAAGTTTAATTTGTATGTAAGTCAGAACAGTAATTTTTGAATGTAATTCCTGCCAATTTTTTTTTGTTTAAGCTTTGGATATGGATTTAACCCTCTTCATGTTTATTTTACTGTCTGCGCCCTTAATTACGTGTGGTGTGACATGCTGGCTCTTCTAGTTCCAAAGCAGTAGCTGTCTACAGACAGCTGCCGTGGAACTACATGTACCAACATACCAGACAACAAATGTACTAATCTGTACCCTTATAATTAGTAGATATATTTTACCCTAAAATCATAGTCCCCCCTCTTTTATTGTGCCCCCTCTTTTCATAGTGCTCATCTACTGTTAGGCTACGTTCACACGGCTTATTCTGGGACGTATTTCAGCCCTTAATTTACAGCGTACTGCGCGAATTACGGGCTGAAATACGTCCCAGTCATTACGGTAATCCACAGTTCTCATAGAGAACTATGGATTACGTCTCCTCTTCCTGCCCGCACAATACGGCGAGCAGGGAGAGAAGTGACATGTCACTTATTTACGGTGTATACGCGCCGAGAATAATGCATGTCTATGGGGCCGGCGGGCTGCCGCCCCATCGCCCCCGTTCACACGGCGTAATTGCAATGCGAAATACGTCCCGCAATTAAGCCGTGTGAACATAGCCTTATAGTTATGCTCAGCCCTACACATCCCGTATTCAGTGTGCTGAGCAGCCGTAGGACAGTGCACGCAGCACACACTGTCCTGGCGCAGCCAGCTTCTACGTTATGGAGGTTTTATAAAGAGACACAGTCCAACATATACATGGGAACTCACGGAGCCACCATGGACACATCCTGGACACGGCTGATCCCAGCCACTCTGCTGACTTTGAGATATGATGCTGGTGAGTCACATGATCTTCTCTGCTTTTCTTGTGTAGCCTCTTAGCGTGCAAATGCTTGGGTATGTTGTACCCTGGGTGGGACATGTTTGGTGCTTTAAGGGTTAATGGGGTGTACATATTACAAGTTAGTGTTTGTAAAGCTCTTAATACAGTAGATATTTGAGGACTAGTAAGAAGTATTCTGTGTTCTAGAGTTGCCAGCCCCTTAACAGCAGTCGGAGGTGGGCAGGTAGGAGCCGTGTGGAGCGGTCCGCCGCAGCGGCCGCTAACCATACAGTGACGTAAGACAGGGGTGTTTAATCAGCATTGAAGGCCACAGAGCTTTAAGGATTGTTTTAACCCAAAACGCGTCAGCGTTTGAATTTTAAATGGATAACTAATAATTTTTGGGATTTTATTGGTGCTGGATCCTGTTCGTTTGGAATCCTTGTGCATCACCAGCAGCCTTCTGGTTCTTCCGTGCATCCTCGCAGGTTATCCCCGGTACACGATACCAGGTGAGCTGCCTGAACCCCATTTGCTTGCACAGAGCTTTTACGTTGCCCACCCGGAGGGCCTGGTGACGAACCTCTGATCTTCAACAGTCTTCAAGTAAGAAACAAAGGCTTGACTTGGAGTGTAATGTCCGCACAAAAGTCATGCCCATAAAAGCCTCCATTCATAGCTAGGAGACCATCGTAACTCAGAGGTTTGTAACCCGGGGACTGTCTGTATATCTTAATAAATTAAAAATTAATTTAACCAACTATGTACATATTTTACAGCTGATTTACTAATATATGGCCATTGTTATATTTTGGGTGGAAATAATAATTAGTACAATCAGGTGAAAAAAAAATAGATATCAATACATTGTACTTTTTTCTTATTGCTAGTTATAGGTTGTGTTCACATCCCTGATAGGCTGTTAGTGGAGAGATTGAGACCCAAGTGATAATCCTCCACTAACATGAATGGAAGTTATGAACCTGCCTAAAATGACTAAAAAACAAAAGGTAACACCATAATTAAACTGATTCTGTTCCTGCATCGCTGATCTCAACAGTCCCCGATCCTTCCTGCTTCTGAATTGTATGTCATGACATGTCAGTAATGTCACGACCTGACCTCTGATCATCAAAGTCATGAAATATTACATGGATGTTACTTTATTGTGTACAGTTTGTAAACAGAAAGGTGGAATCAGTAGGGATCAGCATTGCAGGAATGGTGCAGAATCAATACTATTATTATTATTATTATTATTATTAAAAAGTAAAATTGAGCTTTAAGTACCATCTGGAATAATCATTAAGAACTTCAAAATTAGTGCTCTGGAGATCTGAATCCGATCTATAAAGCCTGTAAGAAGTTAGCATCAGGATCTTTACTGATCCCTGTATTTTATGGTCAATTCCAAAAAGATGGAACATTATTAGCGCTGCTCTTCATATTTGAGTTGATTCGACCCGAATCCAAACAATTTGATTGAGGATGTCCTGAATTGAATTTTGGCGAAATTGCTAAAAAGTCAACCCTAGACCCAACCCAAAGCTAGGTTTAGGATTAGACTTTTTAACTATTGAGCAAGCCATTTAACGGGGTATTCTTATTTTTTTTTGACAGCCAAACATGGACCAGAAAGAAATTCGGAGGGAGGAGGGCTGAGCAGGGAGCGTCTGCATGTTTACGCAGATAATTACATTACAACCAGCTGATTCTCTATACAGCAGACAGGCTCTGACACAGAAACAAAGCTAGTGCAGATGCCCAGTAACACTGCTTTTTTCTTCCCCTCCCTTCAAAGCTTTTTTGTCACGTTTTGCGGAAAAACCGCAGTCGGTTCTCGTTTTTTTGCCGTCGGCCCATACAATTGATTGTATGGGAAGATGACGAAGAAACTCCAAGCGCCAGCATATTATACAACATGTTGCATAATACGCCGGCGCCATTAGACAAGCAGAGAAAAAATTACCTGTGTAGACTACGGTAGTTTTTTCTAATAAAGTTTATGGGCTGCCTGAACGATTGTATTTTCGCTGGTTTTAGAATCCTAAAACTGCCGAAAATGCGATCGTTTTGCTATGCCGTAGAGACATAGCCTAAGGGTTGATTTACCACTTCCTGATGATCCTGGTCCCTCCTCTCTTCCGATGCTTCCTAACTTCTGGTACAATGTCACCTTGTCATTAACAGTGAGATTGACTGCAAGTGATGCTGCGCCTGGAGCAATGAGGTGATGTTGGATAATTAGTTAGGCCACAATGGGAGAAAAGAGGGACTGTGGGCATCTGCTAATGATAAATTAATCTTTAAAAACTAACATCCTAACCATAATCCTAAACTCTCTTTAGGGTTGGGGGTAGTTTTACAGTAGGGCTAGTGAAAAAATTCAGGTTTAAAACTTCCCAAACCTGAATCTTTTGACATGTTTCATTAAACCAATCTTAAACCGATCCTATTTAAGCAACATGACCATTACCCTTAGGGTCCGTCCACATGGCACGGTTCCTTGGTCGAATTTTCAGACGGTTTGTGGATTTGAAAGCCATCTGAAAACCGAGAAGCAACCATCCCCATACACTTCAATGGAAAATCCATTCAGTAGTCTATACTGACCGGATTTTCAGCTGCACGGCTTTTCAGCCGCTGGTGTTCTGAAAAACTTGGAACATGCAGGGCAGAAGTCAATGGTTATGGGGGAAGGGCGAATCTGCAAACTGTGGAGAGAACTGTTACTCAAAACCTTGAAATGACGCTAAAATTCTGTCCGGATTCTTCAACAGAATGCGACCAGCATTTTACATATGTCGTGTGGACTTGCCCTTAGGGTATGCTCAGACGGCTTATTTGTGCGCGTAATTGCGCACGTATTTCGCCGCATATTGCGCTTAATACGTGGCAAAATGCGTGCCACAATTACGGTATGGGTATGTTCACATAATGTGCGTTGCAGTACATCGTGTCTCTTGGGAGCATGCGCTAATACGCACATACTCCTGCGACACGGGAGGGAGGGGGCGGCCCCATAAATATTCATTACTCGTGGCACGTATTCGCCACGAATAATTGACATGTCACAATCGTATTGTACGAGCGGGGAGAGGAGGCGTACTCCATAGTTCTCAATGAAAACTATGGATTACCGAGATTTCCGAAATTACGCCGTGTGAACATACCCTAATTCATAGCTCTCACAGAGAGCTATGGATTACGCATCATCTCCCCGTGCGTACAATTGGATTGCACGCGCGGGGGGAGATCAGAGTGTGGTTCCAAAACACCCGGCGTATGCACCACAATAAGCCGTGTGAACATAGCCTTATGCTCTAATGTGGAAAACCTCTTTAACTGAAGAAACAAAGAGAACATAGATGAAGCTCCTAGTACGGCTATATCTTGTAGGCAGAATGTTGCACTTATCAGATTCTTTAATTATTCCCATCTATCGCTCCCCAATATCTTAATATAACCTCGCATTACGTATAGTGCAGCATGAAGGGGCTCGGTGAAGGTGGTGGTGAAGGTGTGTAAGTGTCTGATGGGGTCACACAGCTCATAAAAGGACAGCTGCCCGGCCTCATAGTCAAGACATATCCTGAATCTATCACTAGAGATATCGACAGGTAAATGGATCTTTTTACTCTCATGTATCACTGAATATTGATTATTATCCACCCGCCCTCTACATAAACTCCAGGACTTGTCGTTATATCCAATGTATGACTGACTTCCCTTCCTGTCTATACTGGGGTAACACATCCCCACCATCCACAATCCCAATTTCATAATCTTCACATCCCAGTAATGTCGCCCTGAGGAAAATCTCTCGCTGCTTATTACCTGATAATTCTGGAAACTCTCTGCTGTTGCTGGGCGATTCTGGATTGTCTCTGTCCAGGTTACAGTTTTCAGGTCATCCGATAAAAGGATATAATTACCAGCTGTGTTTGCGTCCAGCACTATGTCTGCAGGACCCTGACCATAGATCTCTCCACTTTGTGCAGCTGTTACCTTCTCACGATCACCCAAACTATCAACTAATACAACATCGTTCTCATATTCTGTACCCGATGCAGGTAAATGTTGTGTGGGACTGGGCAGAGTTTGGATACTGGGACTAGGGGAGCGCAGTCTCTTTTTCGTTCCTTTTGAAACTTTCAGGTCGTCTGATTTAAGGATAAATTTTGCAGAACCCTGACCATAGATCTCTCCACTTTGTGTAGCTGTTACCTTCTCCCCAATACCCACAGTATCAACTATTACAACATCGTTCCCATATTCTGTACCTGATGCAGGTAAATCTTGTGTATGACTGGGCGGAGTTTGGACAACTGGACTGGGGGAGCGTGGCCTCTTCTTGTTAGGTGTTGGGGGGTGAGATGTTCTGTAGATATGTCATCATATCAGAGACACCTGCATGTAACATGCCTGTTATAACATCCACACCATTTGTTTTATCATATCTCCCTGTGTCCTCATCACCTGCATCATGACCCTTTGTGTCCTCAACACCTCCATCATTTCCCTTTGTGTCCTCATCGCCTCTATTATTTCCCTCTGTGTCCTCATCACCTTCTTCCTCTTCAAAAGCACACAAGTCACCTGTGTCTGGTCCCTGTAAGACAGTCAGTGGATCCGTCATGTTACACAGCTCCTCAATGTGTCTCATCTTCCTGGAGAGCTCGTCCTTCTTAATTTCCAGCTGCTCCATCAGAGCAGAGGATGAGAGTGATACTTCCTTTTCCTGCCTGGAGATCTCACTCAGGACCTTCTTCTCCAGGGTGTCCACCCGTCTCCTGATGTCTGTAAACAGGGCAGTGACTCTCTCGGCTTCTCCAGATGCTTTCTCTTGAGCTTTTCTCCAGCACTCCTCTAGACTCTGGACTCTTTGCTCAGTTTTCTCTTTCTTTGTGATCAATTTTTGCAGAATGTTTCTTAGTTTCTTCTTCTTCTTCTCAGAGGCCTCATCCAGCATCTCCACCCGGTGTCCTCGGTGTTTTCCAGCCAAACTGCAGGACATACAGATACAGACATCTTCCTCAGTACAATAATACTTTAAAAGTTCCTTATGGACGGGGCATTTCCTGTTGTCCAAGCAAGTGCTGGGCTCAGTCAGGACGTGCTCTGCTCCTTTGCTGTGAACTCTCAGGTGATTCTCACACAAAGAAGCTTCACACAGAAGACAGGTTTTAACAGCAGGAACATGAGAGTGAAAACAATAAGTGCAGCAGATACTGCTGTCCTCTGTATCATGTGGCGGAGTAAACACGAAGCATTCTGCCTCATTACGTAGAGCTACGTTCCTCCTCCTCAGTGCAGGCCGCTCCTGAAACTCTTCTCTGCAATCAGGACAGGAATAAACTCCAGACCCGTCCTGTGTATCGAGCACACGATCAATACAGACCCGGCAGAAGTTGTGTCCACATCTCAGGGTTACAGGATCTGTATAAATATTCTGACAAATAGAGCAGAGCAGCTCGTCTCTCACCTCAGCAGACGCCATGGCTGCAGGATTTACAAGAATGGAAACGGAAAGTGTATTTCTAGGGCGTGTTCCGGCTCATATGACATTTCCCAACCTACGGCTGAGAGCTGCTTATTAACCCTGTAATCTGCCAGCTGGAAACAGATGCCGTGTGTTCAGTTTACAGGAAAGGAAGTTTATTTTTCTACGTTTATAATCTGCCTCCTATTAGAAAGTAAGCTGCTGTGAGAGGGGCCTTCACTCTTTCAGGTTCTCATGTTGTTCACCTGTATAGTAGCAAACATTTACTTACCTGCTCTCCGCATTGTATATTACTGTATTATACAGAAATGTATTAATAATGGGAATATATATATATATATATATATATATATATATATATATATATATATATATATATATATAGGGGTTGTCTCACTCCAGGGATTGCTGCTTTTTATATTAAAGATCTTGCCAAAACAAGTCACTTAGCAAAATGTGTCCATTAACAGTGTCCTACCTATTCCTATATATCCCCTCTTGTATGGGATGCATCAGCTTCTCAGGTCACTACAGGTACAGACCGGTTTATTCTCTCCTGATAGGCTGCCAGCACTGGTCGCTATAGCTACAGACCTGGTGTCCTCAGCAGCTCCTCACTGCAGACCAGTAGAAGCCAGTAAACACGCCCCTGAATCAAAAATGAAACTGAGTAAACAGGACTGAGGTAGGATGACTTGATGTAGTGAGAAAACCCGTTTAAGAGTTTGTTATTAGAAGAAAAGCAGCACTACTGTTTAATTGTATAACCCTCCATCTACTACTACTATTGAGTGTGGCTGTCGTGAAATTAATTTAAATTTCACATATGTATTATAATGGGACCTGTAGCAGAATGAATGCAGTGTAACATATTAGACAGCTTTTCGTAGATCACCTTATATTTGATCGTCGTTGCATCACTGTTTTATCTGGGGTTTGTGCACAGATAGGAAAGTTTGTTGCCTGCTGTGGGGAATGTATCCAGCTTTCTTGGTTACTGGATAGCCTATCCAGCATCCATGAAAGCTGTGTGACAAACCAACCTTCCCAATTATAGGAAAGTGGGCTGCTTGGAGAAGGGGCATCAGCAAGCTTTTCTGGGAGCTGGCTAGCCTATATTTGTATGTATAGTGTTTGTTTTGTTTTTTAAAGGCTTCCCTTTTGAATTATGACAGATTCGTTGGACTACGTCAGACCAGCATTGGATCCATATCTTTAAAGGAGTTGTCTCGATACATCGATTCATCATACCTCAGACCTATTCTCTTCGTTTTTCACTTTTTAATTCAGCGGCGAATTACTGGCTTCTACTGTCCTGCAGTGAAGGGCGGCTGAGAACAACAGGTCTGTAGCTATAGCGACCAGTGCTGGCAGCCTATCATGAGAGATTGAACAGGTCTGTAGCTATAGCGACCAGCACTGGCAGCCCATCATGAGAGATTGAACAGTTCTGTAGCCATAGCGACCAGCACTGGCAGCCTATCATGAGAAATTGAACAGGTCTGTAGCTATAGTGACCAGCACTGGCAGCCTATCATGAGAATTTGAACAGGTCTGTAGCTATAGCAAACTGCACTGGCAGCCTATCATGACAGATTAAACAGGTCTGTAGCTATAGCAACCTGAGAAGCAAATGCTGCCCATACAAGAGGGGATATCTAGAAAAAGGTAGGATACTGTTAATGGACATATATTGCAAAGTGACCTGTTTTTGAAAGATCTTTAACATAAGAAGCAATCCTTGTAGTGAGACAACCCCTTTAATAAAATGTTCAAATAGGGATGGTATCAGGGAGTGTTTATTTAAGCAAAATGTTTCTTTGTGTTTTCTTTACCACCATATTATTCCAGTGTCAGTAATGGAGGTGTCTGACAGATGTCTCTCTATTACTATAGTTGGGAAATGGTGCCAGCCAGGGGTGTTTCTTGTCATCCCAAGATTAGTACTAACCTCCTTTTATTATTACCCCAAGTGTACTTGGATGACTTGTGTTATCTCCAAAAGTGGACCATCTAATGTCATGATCTGCTTCTGAGGCTGCTGTGAGATTGTATTTTTAGAATGGGAAGGGCCAAATATCCATTGACTCATCCAAATAGAATCATATTGAAGGTTTTACCTTGGTTGGGAAAAGAAGAGAACCTCATGTTGTTGCTTTTTCATATAATTTATATCTTTTAATATTTTCAATAAATAAATGATAAAAAAGGAACAAAATGGAGTCCCTCCTGTTTTTCATCAACAGCCCAGGTAAAACCAGCAGCTGCAGACTGATATAATCAGGATGGAAAAGTCCATGGATATTGATCTTTTACTGTCCTAAAACTACCACCTTACAATCTCCCATGAGGCAGTTCATTTCTGATGGTAACCTGGCTTTTCCCAGCACCCCTGGTGCATTGGGTACAGGGGTAATTATGAGACCGGGCTATGTTCACATGGCTGATTCACGGCGTAATTGCGGGACGGATTTTGCCCGCAATTACGGCGTGTGTACGGGGGCGGGGAGGGAGGGGTGGCAGCTTGAAGGCCCCATAGACTTTCATTATCCATGGCGTGTATCCCTCCGGGATAACGTGCATGTCACGGCGAGCAGGGAGAAGAGACGGAATCCATAGTTCTCTATGAGAACTGTGGATTACTGTCATGACAGGGAAGGATTTCAGCCGTATTTGCGCGCAATATGGACTGAAATCCGTCCCAAAATCAGCCGTGTGAACATAGCCTTAGGGTGACAAAAAACACTTGTTGCTGACACCAAGTCCCAGCAATAGGAATTGAGATGTCTGGAAGACGCCTCTCCATTACTAACACTGGAATGTCATAAAGACCTACAAACAACAAAACGTACTTTAGATTTGAAACTCTCATAGAAATGAATGGGGAGTAGTGTGCTTGTTATTTTTTGAGATATTCGCCAATAAATTAACTGTAAGGGTATGTTCACACGATGTACTGCGGTATACAATACGCGCCTCAGTACATCATGTGTTTCGGGAGCTAGCGCTAACACGCACATACTCCCGCGGCACGAGGGGGAGGCGGCAACCCGCCGGCCCCAATGACATTCATTACTTGCGGCACGTAATTGCCGCGAATAATTGACATGTCACTTATCTCCCCGAGCGGGGACAGGAGGCGTAATCCATAGAGAACTATGGATTACTGTAATTTTGGCACGCATCTCGCCCGTATTAGAGCGCAAATACTCGGCGAAATGCGCACCGAAATTGCATCGTGTGAGCATACCCCTAAAGTGGGGTTAGGCTTAGGGTTTTCTTTCTACTGCATTTAACTAGATCCCGACTACCCATAGACTTTAAACAGGTGGTCTAAGGGTATGTTCACACGGCGCCCCGCAATTACCGTAATTCACAACTCACATAGAGAGCCATTAATTATGCCCGTCTTCCGCAGCGTACAATAGGCGCATATTGTACGCCCGGTGAAAGAAGTGAAATGTCATTTCTTCCCAGCGTTTATGCGCCAGGGATAATAGAAGTGAATGGGACTGCCCACCCCGTGCTTTAGAAGTACGCGCTCACCATTTTATTAGTAATCAATGCAGAAATCCAGCTCTTTCCGAAGCTTCACTTACCTTTTTCACTGTGTTAAATATTTTTATTCTCTGCTTTTCTTATGTGAATGTAGTAGGCCCCTCTCTAGAAAGAATGGTATAGCCCACAGAACCAAAGTAACGCCTCCCGTAAGCTAACTGAATTGACTAAACCTGGCATCAGTCATGTATCCAGGTGACACTGCCCAGGTATGTAACAGGTGACAGAGTAAGGAGCAAAGCTGGTACACTGCACCTCATTTATGAAAACTGTCTAAAAGGAAAACAGTTTTTGGTGCCCATGGCATCCAATCAGAGTCCATAGCAACCAATCAGAGCTCAGAGCAACCAATCAGAGCTAATAGCAACCAATCAGAGCTCAGCTTTCATTTTACCTCACCAGTTTTAAAAAGCTGAGCTCTGATTGGTTGCTATGAGCTCTGATTGGTTACTATGAGCTCTGATTGGTTGCTATGGGCAAGAAAGAGTCTCACTTTTAAGAAAGTTGTGATAAATGAGGCCCAGTCTTCCTCCCTGCAGCCTCAGCTCTGTCAGTGTCTGTGTAGCGGCCGCCCGCACATCTTCTCTCTGTCTCCTCTCTGTTTTAAACAGTTATCTTTATTATTAACATTGTCACCCAGAAACATTTGTGTGTTTTTTTTAACAACTAACTTTATTAACAACATGCCAACATGAACAGCAGGGTTATACAAGTGCTACACACAGAGAAGATGATGTTAGGATAACTATAATAATAAATAGTCCAACAAGTTTCTAATATAATATATTAACATTTTTGCAGTAGTTTCTCTTTTCTACCAAACCCCCTACTTGAAAAAAATTGGTCTAGCCCTCAGATCTATAGTAATGCCCCCCATAAGCTAACTGAATGGACTAAACCTGGCATCAGTCATGTGACCGATCACAGGTCATGTGACCCCCGGTGTCCAGGTGGCAGCAGTGCACTGAGGAGTCTTCCTCCCTGCAGCCTCAGCTCTGTCAGTGTCTGTGTAGCAGCCGCTCGCACATCTTCTCTCTGTCTCCTCTCTGTTTTAAACTGTTAACGTTATCAATAACATCGTCACCTAGAAACAGTTGTGTGGAGGTGGCGCTTGTGCATCCCTCCCCCATTCATGTCTATGGGAGTGCTTGTCTTCATTCTGGACTCCATGGAAATAAGTGGGGAGGATGGACTCATGAGGACACCCCTTTAACTGTATTAATTGTGCTTTTTTAGCCCATTAAAGCATAGTTGCCAACTTTTGAAAATGGAAAAGCAGGAGATTAAAGAGGGCGGCGCGCCTAGCGCGCCGCAGCAAAAATTTGCATGGACACGCCCATCTTTTTGTGTGCCACGCCCTTCAAAAAGCCACACCCACTCTGCCTAACTACATAATGGCTTTGGAAGAAAGCCAGGTAGATGCCCTTATAGCCAGGTAGTAGCCCCCCATAACCAGGTAGTGCCCCTTCCAGGCAGGTAGATGCCCCCTTGTAGCAAGGTAGATGCCCTCTCTGTAGCTAGGTAGATGCCCCCCTTTGTTAGCCAGGAAGTTGCCCCCTTTGTAGCCAGGTAGTGCCCCCCTTTAATAGTCAGGTAGTTGCCCCCTTTAGTAGTCAGGTAGGTAGAGCCCAATTTAGTAGTCAGCCAGGTAGGTAGTGCCCCCTTTAGTAGCCAGCCAGGTAGGTAGTGCCCCCTTTAGTAGCCAGCCAGGTAGTTGCCCCCATTGTAGCCAGCCAGGTATTGCCCCATTGTAGCCAGCCAGGTAGACCCCCCCCCCATTGTAGCCAGCCAGGTAGACCCCCCCCCCAGTTGTAGCCAGGCAGAGCCCCCCATGTAGTTAATAAAAATAAAATAATAAATTCCACTTACCTGACCAGGCTCCTGCAGCTCCAGCCAGGCTCCTGCCCGATCTCCTCAGCGACGCAGGGGGAATGAGAGCAGCCGCGCGTCATTTCCCCTGCGCCGCTGATCTGTGTGTACCGCGCGCACAGACGGCGGAAAGACAGGGGGAGGAGGGAGCGCTCCCTCCTGCCTCCTCCCCGCACAGTGAGACCGCGGTCGGACCCTGCGCCCGCTTCACCCGCCCGTGGGAACGGACCCGCGGCGCCGGAGTAGCGCACCAGCGCCAGCGCTACTCCGGCGCCGCGGCCATTAAAGGACCCCCGCCGCCTACTGGCGGGCGGGAGAAATGCCAACTCCCACTGGAGGGCGGGGGGGGGGGGACCCCAAATAGCGGGACCCCCCTGCCAAAAACGGGAGAGTTGGCATTTATGCATTAAAGGGGTTTTACCACAAAAACGTTTCATGCCTGATCTGTTCTCCTTCAGCTTTAAGTGTGCATGGGTGATTTAATTGAACTGCATATCATGTGACTCAGCAGGCTTGACATCACCATGCCTCTCCCCACGGTGTGCTCACTCTAGTCAAACAAAGTTCTGTCTATGTAAAGAACTGTCAGTAGCTACAATGAAGCTGAGTGGTTAGCACTTCTGCCTTTCAGGAGAGTGGTCCTAGGTTCTATTCCCTGCAGGAACCAAACATGGATTTTTTTTTCTCAATGCACTTACCTGACTGAGATTTCTTTTTTCCTTTCATTCATTTGCATTTATTTGTTTGACTAATTATTAAGGAGTTCAGAGGACAGGAGTAGAATGTCAGCACATGGGGTTGAACAATCATGCAGCTGTGAGTGTGTGTGATTACTAAGCAGGGAAGAGACTGACAGTAGCTGCCTGAGAGGAGAGATGATGTCTGAGCATGCGCGGCCAAGACGGAGCAGCTCTCGTCACTGGTCAAGACGCTCTGCATACTATGGATCACTAGGGAAGCAGCGAAAGCAAAAATGGTGCAGAATTTTTCATAATGATGAATGGTGAAAATGTTTATTTGATTTGCAAGAACCCTCACAACAATTTTACTTTGTGGCAAAACCCCTTTAAACACTAGGGCTAAAAAGGCCTTAATAGCCATTTTTATTTACTTTTTTGTTATTAATTTTCAAAACTTTTTTTATAGTTGTAATGTATCAACATTGTCCTGTTTGATAAAAAATTGGATACTGTGCCAGTATGACACAGGCTGTTGTCAGGACAACATATAGTGTGCCCTAACAGCAGGTTTACTGCACAGACATCCCTGGGGACATTCTGTTTCCCCAGGGTTGACTGTACAGACTTTGCCCAGGCTCAAACGTCGTGCACAGAGACTGCTCTAGTAACGGAGCTGTTAACTACAGATCCGTTCCTAGTGCAGCTGCGACGCTGGGAGCTGCAAATACCCCTCTGAATACAGCAACGTCAGCAACATCTTTTGGCCTCACTGCCGCCAGAAGACACGCACCGCCCGCCATCGATAGACCATGGGCGGTCATTAGGAGTTAACAATGTTACCAACAACATGACATCCCCTAAAGAGACAGCAGTTATACAAGTAACTCCACACAAGAAAGAAGTTGCTGGAATGTCTTAACCAGTCTGCCGCAGAGCTAAATTTGACATTTTGAAAGGTTTATGACCAGGTTTTAACTTTCTAAGATCTACCATTGTCAACAAGGAGGAAAAAATTGCCCTGATTGGTCTCTGCTCTTTATGTACGGACAAAAGGTTGGAAAAATGTGCATCAAATTTGGCACATAGCTAAATCAGGTGCTTTGAAAGGTTCAGCTCCCTATGACTTACCGTTTTTGATATATTCACAAAAAAATTAAAATTCACTGTGGACACTGTGCATTCTTGATATAGATATGATAATGCCGCACACCTCTTTGTGGTTCGGTGTGCATTTACAAAGCAATGGAGTTTGCTGTGATAGGTACAGTATCTGTTCATTTTGCACAGCCAAACAACTGGACTGGGTGCCCCAAATCCCTACATGGGTAAATCAGGAGCTTTGGAAGATTTTAGACATGGGCCTAAATTTTCAGACATAATTGTAAAAAAATCGAAATTATGGGGCGCATCTCACTCGTATTAGAGCGCAAATACGACGCAAAATGCGCGCCGAAATTACATCGTGTGAACATAGCCTTAAGGTCATGTGATGTAACATTTTTGTGTACAGTCTGTAAACAGAAAGGTTGGGGGCCCATGGAATCAAAATATAAAACAGTGGGGTATTAACCCTTCCCAAATAGGACTATGCATACGCCCTGCGGGAAGTGATTTTCCCCGAAAAGGGAAATATGCATAAGTCGGGCGATCGCGCGGGTTTGCGGGCGAGCCGCGCACGATCACCGGGGACCAGCGGTATATTCCGCTGGCCCAGCCGTATCCCCCCGGGGCCCGAGTGAGCTCCGCCCGGGGGTGAAAACGCTTCATTACAGCGACCTGTCAGGGTTTGCGAAATGAACCCGCAGCGGAGGAGGGAGCCCCTCTCCTGCCCCTTCGGCTGCCGCCGTAGTGTGGCCCCGATTTCCTGCTGATGCCCGGAAGTGAACGGCATTCCGGGATCATCTGTAGTCCCCCAGCCCGCAATCATTGTGGGCATGGGACGGGTAGTTGTATGTCACCAGTACACATATATACATGTAAGGCCTGCCTTCTAACAGCAATTGAGTTTGTGTTAGAAAAAAAAGTAAAAAAAAGTGAAAAAATAAAAAAAAATGTTAAAAGAAAAAAAGAAAAAACACAAACACAAAAAATAAAATAAAAACACATCCCCCCCTTTTTCCCCCTTTACAAACCCCAACGCCTCAAAAAGATCAAAAATAAATAAAGTCCCAAAATTTGGTATCGAGCGTGCTTAACACCTCCCCTAAAAAATCTGTCACATTAAATAACCCCCCACGGTAAACCCCGTAAAAAAAAAAAAAAACAGTCAGAGAATTGCGTTTTTTTTTATCCCCTGACTAAAAGGAATAAAAAGCGATAAAAAACTAAAAAAAACCCAAAGTTGTACCAAAAAAAACGCAGCGATCAAAAAAATTGTTTTCCAATAAAACATTTTTTTTTTTTAAAGTGCTTAAAAAATAAAAAAAATATATAATTGGGTATCGCCGTAATCGATTGCCCCAAAGAGAGTAAACTAACTTGTCATGGATACGCGCGATGACCTTTTTAAAAATAAAAATAAAAAACACTACTAATGCAGTATTTTCTTCACCCCCCCCCAAAAAAAAGGGGTTTTTAAAATGATAAAAAAGTTTGCCCCCCAAAAAAAAGATCCCAAATAAAAAGCAATATCCCCAAAAAAAAAAAACCAACACAGCCCCATAAACCAAAAAATAAAAAATTATGGCTCCAACAGGCGATGCAAAAAGGTTCCTTTTGAATAAAAGTGTTTTTATTGTTAAAAGAGAAAAACCTATAAAAAAAAAAAATTGTGTTTTGTTGAATCGATCGACCTGCGAGAAAAACTACATTTTTTAACGACGGTGACCGTGTAAAAAATAAAAAAAAAAAACACCCAAAAATGCTGTATTTTGTTAAAAATTTGCCTCACAAAACCTAATAAAAAATGATAAAACCCTCTTGCACCCCATAATTTACAAAAAATGAAACTCATCCTGAAAAAAAACAAGCCCATAATCAGCTCCGTGCACAGAAAAAAAAAAAAATTATGGCGTAAAATAAAAAAACAAAAAAAAAACGATTTTTTATAAACCAAAACTATTGTGTAAAATTTAAAAAAACAAAAAAAACAAATAAAATTTATATCTTGCAAATTTACCCACCCCACATAAAGTTTTTTACGTCAATTTTCACTGCCCCACAACACGTAAAAATGAAACCCCCAAAAAAAAATGGTAACTCTTTTCCCCCCCCCCTTTTTATAGGCCCAAAACTAAAAAAAAACTAAGGACCACCTTTACACCTAAATGACCAAACAAACCCTGAGAATCCTGATGGGGGTTGAACCAAAAAGGGGCACTTCTGGGGGGTTTCACCTTTTTGGTACTTTGGGGGCTTGCAAATGCGACATGACCCCAACCCAAAAACGATTCCAAGCAAAATAGCCCCCTCCCTTGTACGCCCTGCCAAGCCCAAACAGCAGTTTACACCCCCATGTAGGGGAAATTTTCCAAACTTGGAAGAAATTGCTTAACAAAATTTGGGATGCTTTTTTTTTACAGTATTCCTTGTAAAAATTTTAACCTTTTCAACTAAAATTTTCAGATTGTTGGAAAAATTTTTTTTTATTTTCCCCGCCCAACGTAAAAAATTTTGTAAAAACCTGTGGGGGTTAAATCTCCACACCCCGGATATATTCCTTTAAAGGGGGGGGGTCCCAATATGGGGGGCTTTTTAGGGGGGCTTAATTTAAATTTAGCCCCATAGGTGTCCACAAACCCATATGGCCCTAAAATAAAATTGTAATGAAAATGAGTCCCCGAGTCCCCGTAGGGGCTCCCCCTAAAAACTGGGGGGGTGGTTGAGCCAAAAGGCACTAGAGCCACATAAGGGAATTTTCTGAAAACGCAGAAATTTGGGGAAACAATATTAAGTTGCATTTCCCTGATCCCAATTTACCGATTCTTTTGAATAAAAGTGAAAATTTGAAAATCTTCAAAAAAAAGTGAAATTTTTAAAAATTTCACCTCACTTTTGCTTTTTAATTTCCCGTGAAAAACCTAATAGGGAATAAAAATTCCTAAAAAGGTTTTTAATACTTTAAGGGGGGTAGTTTCTTAGATGAGGTCAATTTTGGGGTACAACATACACCAAACAAAATAACGTTAGAACGGATGGTCCCTAAAAAAAATTATATTTGCAGATTTTTTTTGAAAATCTGAAAATTTACTAAATTTCTAAGCCCTTAATGTCAAAAAAAAAAAAGACATTTAAAAAAAAAGTCCAACCCATAACATATGGAAATGCTAGTTATAAGCTATTTTTGGTGGAGTAACTATCTGTCTTACACACAGAAATTTTTGAAGTTTGAAAATGGTAAATTTTTCTAATTTTTCACGATACTTTGATATTTTTCACAAATAAAAAAAGGACTTTTTGGACCAAAATTTCGTACTATCTTAAAGCACAATGTGTCACGAGAAAACAATCTCTGAATCACATGGATAGGTAAAAGTGTCAAATAGTTATTCTCACATAAAGTGATACATTGCAGATTTAAAAAAATGGGGCTCTGTCAGAGAGGCCAAAACTGGCTCCGGCGGTAAGGGGTTAAAGGGGTTTTTCAGGTTCTTCTACTTGTCCCAGCTACTGCTCCACCTAATATCTTTACAGACCCTTCCACTACCCATAATGCAGCATGCAGGGGCTCGGTGAAGGTGGCAGTGATGGTTTGTAAGTGTCTGATGGGGTCACACAGCTCATAAAAGGAGAGCTGCCCGGCCTCATAATCCAGACAGATCCTGACTCTATCAATAGGAAACTTGTGACTTAACTCGATCCGTTTACTGTCATGCAGCACCAAGTAAATCTTGCCCGTCCGCCCCGCATGGAAACAGCAGGAACTGATATTATCTCCAGTGCCTGACCCATTTGCCTTCCTGTCTATACTGGGGTAACACATCCCCACACTACACAATCCTGACCCACTGATCGCCACATCCCAGTAATGACGCCCTGAGGAGAAACTCCCGCGGCTCATCACCTGATCATACTGGAATCTCTCTGCTGTTTCCGGACAATTCTGTTTCTCTTGTGTCCAGGTTGCAGTTTTCAGGTCGTCTGATATCAGGATATTATTAGCAGCTGTGTTTATATCCAGTAATATGTCTGCAGGACCCTGACCATAGAGCTCCCCCTCTCCTGTAGCCGTTACCATATCACCCAATTCTTGTGCAGCTGATAAAGATGAAACCTCTGTGAGACTGGATGGAGACTGGTATCTGTGGTGGAGTTTCCTCTTTTTTCTTGGTGTTGTGGGTGAGATGGTCTGTAGATAATCTGCCATTATATCATAAAAACCTGCATGTAACATCAATGTAATTGCATCTACATCATGTGTCTTATCATGTCCCTTAGTGTCCTCATCACCTCCTCCATGTCCCTCTGTGTCCTGATCATCATCTCTATCATGTCCCTTTGTGTCCTCATCACTTCCTTCCTCCTCAGGATCACACAAGCCACCTGGATCCTGTAAAACGGTTAGAGGATCCAACATGTTACACAGCTCCTCAATGTGTCTCATCCTTCTGGACAGCTCGTCCACCTTTATATTTAGCTTCTGGATGACATCAGACAGTGACAGTGACACATGCTCCTCCTGCCTGGAGATCTCACTCAGGACCCTCTTCTCCAGGTCGTCCAGCCGCCTCCTGATGTCTATAAACAGGGCAGTGACTCTCTTGGCTTCTCCAGATGCTTTTTCTTGAGCTTTTCTCCTGCGCTCCTCCAGACTCTGGACTTTTTTCTTGGTCTTTTCTTGTCTTGTCATCAATTTCTCTCGGATGCTTGTTAGTTTCTAGCTCTTCTTCTCAGAGGCCTCATCCAGCATCTCGACCCGTTGTCCTCGGTGATTTCCAGCCATACTGAAGGACACACTGATAAAAGCAGCGTCCTCAATGCAGTAATTCTTCTTGATATCCTTATGGACAGGACATTTCCTGTTCTCCAGGGAAGTACTGGGTTCGGATAAGACATGTTCTGCTGAATTACTGTGAACTCTCAGGTGATTATCACACAGAGAAGCCTCACAGTGCAGACAGGATCTCACAGCAGGTATAGGCGCGTGAATACAGTAAGTGCAGCAGATCCCGGTCATCTCCTCCTGAGTTATGTATTTCTGCTTATCCTGAAACGTTTCTCTACAATCAGGACAGGAATAACCTCCAGACCCGTCCTGTGTATCCAGCACACGATCAATACAGACCCGGCAGAAGTTGTGTCCACATCTCAGGGTTACAGGATCTGTATAACTGGTCAGACAGATGGAACAGTCCAGCTCCTCTCTCACATCAGGAAATGCCATGCCTTCCGGATTTGCAAGAATTGAAACTTCAGCTGTACAAAACCGAAACTTATGTTTTTTTTTATGGAAAGTGTTTAAGCACAAATGAACTTACGTAATCCACTTCTAATAGTTGTCCATTAACCCTATAATCTGTTCACTGGAAACAGACATCTTGTCTTTGGTCTTCAATTACAGTGAAGACAGTAGATTTCTCCATGTTTATACTCTGTCCCACCACTAAGCCACATGCGTATCACCGGGATACCTTAAAAAAAGTTTCCTATTGTATACTGTAGTGGGCTCAGATGGAGCCATAAGAGTCTAGAGGCAATTATAATCTCTTTTGGACTATGTTTGCTCTATTTCCTTAAAAACTTAATGCAAGATACAAATAATGAAAGGGGTTTTCTAGACTTCTAAAACCCTACCTTCCACCTTCCACTGTGCCAAAATAGAAAATGAACTCATACCTATCTCTCCAATCACTTCCAGGCTCCAGTGTCCCCCCAGTCCCTCACTGATGACTTCACATTCTGGCCTCACCAGTCACATGCCTGCATGTACAGCGTGTGGCACAGAGGTCAGTGAATGGCTGCAGCATCATGTGATCCATGTACGTGACATCATCAGTGAGCGACCAGGGAGGAACGCTGGAGCTCTGGCAGTGCTGGAATGGTAGTGCTGGTACAAGGAAGTATGGGTTAATTTTACATTTTAGCACTTTCAGTAAGTTTTTTTAGTCTTGGAAAACCTCTTTAATCCATTTAGAAAAACGTGTTCTAAATCATAAAAAAATAAACTGGTCAACTTAAAAGGGAAAATGTTCTGTTCAGGAAAAAATATTTTCTTTTTACATGCCGTAAAACACCTGTGGTCCTGGAAGGTTGTTAAAGGGGATGTTAACCCCTTAAACCGAACGCCAGAAAAGTAGTTAATGACCAGAATTTTTTTTTTGTTTTTGCCTCCCTGCGTTTCTGCAGTTGTAACTTTTTTTATTTTTTCAATGACACAGTTGTATGAGGCCTGTTTTATTCAAGACAAGTTGTACTTAATGGGGGAATAGTAGAAATTCACTTATAAATAATTGCAGATTTTTTTTCCAATTTTTACACCATTCACATTTCACACTTAATGACTTGTTAGATTAACTCTACAGGTTATTACGGTCGTGTGGATACCTAATGTGTAGGGTTTTTTTTGTGTGTGTAATGTATGCACAATTATTTTTTATTAAATATTTTTATTTTATTATTTTTTTACACTTTTTTATGTTTTTTACTTTTTTTTTTTTTTTAGATCCCATGAAGGGAGGACTGTTCACACAATGGGATTACAGCACAGTTACATGATGTAAGTATAGCTGAAAGCTTATCTAGACAGAAAAAAATGTTAACTAAACCTCATTATGATTTTAGAAGAGAAAAAGAATCCGAAGTGATAACAAACAAATCCAATGTAATTAAAAAGCGATAACAACACTCTAATCACACTATCTAATAACCCTATAGGGAAAAGTTGTATTCTCCTCACATGTTTAAGAAGACAAACTACATTAAATATCTGCATGTTACATTTCTCCATTGTTTGACATATAGGGGCGTGCTACCAGGTAGTGTTATTGTTTTGTCTTTCTATAATGGTTATAGTATGTATATGTGTTTTTTTTTACTACTTTCCTCTCCTCCATTCTTTGCACTACTGTAACCAGCAGAATGGATGTTAATACTTATTGATAGCGACCCTCCTCGTCTGTTTTACATTGGAGGATAAATGGCAATGACTCATCTAACTAAGCCATAATAAGTGATTGCAAGACTATGGGGGACGTGTATGAAAACTGTCTAGGTCTAAGATTTTCTCTGTTGCCCATAGCAACCAGAGCTCCTCTTTAATTTTTTCAAAGCACTACATGAAAAGAAAGGGGAGCTCTAGACAGTTTTCATAAATGTGGTCCTAAGTGCATAGTTAGCTTTAAAGGATTTTAACATTACAAGCTTTTGCCGACTTGAGCTATTTCTATCTGTTACAGATTCAAATCTAGGGGCATGTCCCTCATCTCAGTAGGAAGGCCTCTCCTGCCAGGAGGTGTGTCTTCCCTGACTGAAGAGTTGTGACATCATCATTCTGTGTGTGCAGTGGAAGGGAAATTATGTCACAGCTCTGCAGCCCTCCTGCATGCTTCTCATGCCTGTGGAGCTGTCAACTCCAAGCTCCACAGGCTCTTTGTAACCAGAACACCTGCATTGCTGTAACCAGAACCCCTGTATTGCTGTAACCAGATAACCATTGGTGTAAACAGTTATACATACAGCCTGAACTGCTGAATCAAATGTGAGAAAGCCACGCTGTCCCCCCTCCCCCTCTCTGTTATCAGGCAGGAGGTAGAGCAGACTG
The DNA here is from genome assembly GCA_025379985.1 of Phyllomedusa bahiana. Lineage (NCBI taxonomy): Eukaryota > Metazoa > Chordata > Amphibia > Anura > Hylidae > Phyllomedusa > Phyllomedusa bahiana. Next base: position 24,254 of record JAODAL010040563.1, read on the forward strand.
TATAAGGGTGTGTTATATGGGTGGAGGGGTGAGCAGTGTATAAGGCTGTGTTATATAAGGAGAGAGGGAATCTAGCAGCTGGAGACTGCTAGCAATTGCCCAGATCTTTTACATAGAGCCATCACATAGAGAGAAGCTGAGACAGCCTTCATTATACACATACAGGCAATTCGTTTCTCTTTTGTTTTCCACAGCTCAGAATGGAGTAAGCACAGAGTGCAGGAAGCCAATCACAGTACAGGGGGCGTTTCCCATCCAGGCTGAATGAAATGTCATTCAGCCAATCACAGAAAAGGGGGGGGGGTGGTATCCCTTCCGCCTGCTGCAGAAATAGCTCTAGACACACACAGATTAGCTCAGATCTGCTATACTAAGTGACTTAGGTAATGAAAACCAATTGCAAAAGTGCTTATGTTTTACTGTCCCCATCATTAGAGATATGATTTTTGTAGCAAGAAAACCACTTTAATTTCTTATGCTGCTATGGAAAAATGATTGGTTGCTATGGGTAACAAGGATAATCTTACTGTGAGACAGTTTTGATAAATGAGGCCCGATGTATCAATGACATACATGCAATATCACATGAGCTCTGACCATTAAGAACATGTGATGTGTACATTCTGTAAACAGACAGGGTCAGACCAGTGAGAATCAGCAATACAAGAACAGTGCGGTATTAAAGGGGTTTTCTCGCTACAAATATCATATCTTTACTTTGATTGGCTGTCCTGCATTTAGTTCAAGCTTTGGTTGTGACACGCCTCCTGTGCTGTGATTGGTTGTCCTGCACTCTCTGTGCACACTCCCATTGACTCTTTGTCTTCCTCTCACAGCCCCGAACTGTGCTTCTCTTCCAGTGATAGCTCTATGTGGGCAATTACTCAGTCTTTTTAGCTTCAGTCTTCCTACCCATATAACACACCCTTGTACACTCTGCTCTCCACACCCATATAACACTCTTATACACTCTGCTCCCCCCACCCATATAACATCCTTATACACTCTGCTCCCCACCCATATAACACACCCTTATACACTCTGCCCTCCCACCCGTATAACACAGCTTTAAACATGCTACTTGCGGTTTGCATTTCTCAGATTTGTTTAATCATTTCAGGTTTTATTTATAACTGTTTACACCAATGCAGATGTTCTGGTTACAAGGATTGCTTGTGGAGCCTGGGAAAGAAGGGATAGCTTTCCAGGCATGAGAACTGAGCATTGCAGGAGGTCTGCAGAGCTGTGGCATCCACTCTCTCCCACTGCTCACACAGAATGAGGACTGGGGAGAGAACAGGAACAAGGAGGGGGAGTGATGAGGTCACCACTCCTCAGTGACGGAAGACATGCCTACTGCTAGAAGAGATCTACCCCTGGATTTGAAACTCTAAGACAGGGAACCAGCTCAGATGAATACAAAAGCCTGTAGCCTGTATATTTTGTTTGTGACATTAAAAGCCTTATTTATACATTTCAGGTTCTTCTATTTGTCCCAGTTACTGCTCCACCTAATATCCTTATAGAATCTTCCACTACCCAGAAAGCAGCATGAAGGGGCTCAGTGAAGGTGGTGGTGAAGGTGTGTAAGTGTCTGATGGGGTCACACAGCTCATAAAAGGACAATTCCCCGGCCTCATAATCCAGATAGATCCTGAATCTATCAGTGGAGATCTGGGAAGGTAACGGGATCATTTCATTGTTATGTATCACTGAATACTTGTTATTATACCACTGCCCTCCAGCCAAACACCAGGACTTGTTATTATCTCCAATGTGTGAAAACCCCCCCTTCCTGCCCATACTGGGGTAACACATCCCCACCATCCAACCACCTGACCCACTGATCTCCACATCCCAGTAATGTCGCCCTGAGGAGAATCTCCCTCTGCTTATCACCTGATCATACTGGAATCTCTCTGCTGCTTCTGGACGATACTGCTTTGTTTTTGTCCAGGTTGCAGTTTTCAGGTTCTCAGATATAAGGAGATTATTAGCAGCTGTGTTTGTATCCAGTAATAGGTCTACAGGACCCTGACCATAGAGCCCTCCCCCTCTTGTAACCCTTACCATATCACCCAATTTTTGTGTAGCTGATAAAGATGAAACCTGTGTGAGACTGGATGAAGATTGGTCTTTGTGGTGGTGTTTCCTCTTTTTTCTTGGTTTTGTGGTTGACATGGTCTGTAGATATTTCATTATATCATAAAAACCTTCATGTAACATCAATGTAATTACATCTACATCATATGTCTTATCACCTCCCCCTGTTTCCTCATCACCTCCATCATGTCCAACTTTGTCCTCATCACCTCTATCACATCCCCCTGTGTCCTCATCACCTCCATCATGTCCTCCTGTGTCCTCATCGCCTCCATCATGTCTCTTTGTGTCCTCATCACCTCCATCATGCATCCCTGTGTTCTCATCACCTCCCCTGTCTACAGAATCACACAAGTCACCTGTGTCTGGATCCTGTAGGACAGTCAGTAAATCCATCACGTTACACAGCTCCTCAATGTGTCTCATCCTTCTGGACAGCTCATCCTCCTTCATATTCAGCTTCTGGATGACATCAGACAGTAAAAGTGACACCTCCTCTTTCTGTCTGGAGATCTCACTCCGGACCCTCTTCTCCAGGTTGTCCAGCCGCCTCCTGATGTCTATAAACATGGCAGTGACTCTCTTGGCTTCTCCAGATGCTTTCTCTTGAGCTTTTCTCTTGCGTTCCTCCAGACTCTGGACTCTTTCCTCAGTCTTCTCTGTCTTTGCGGTCAGTTTGTGCAGAAAATTTCTCAGTTTCTTCTTCTTCTTCTCAGAGGCCTCATCCAGCATCTGCATCCGGCGTCCTCGGTGATCTCCGGCCAAACTGCAGGACACACAGATACAAGCAGCATCCTCAGTGCAATAATACATCAAAAGCTCTTTATGGACAGAGCATTTCCTGTTCTCCAGGTTGGTGCTGGGCTCAGTCAGGACGTGTTCTGCTCCTTTGCTGTGAACTCTCAGATGTTTATCACACAGAGAAGCCTCACAGTGCAGACAGGATTTCACAGCAGGTACAGGAGAGTCAATACAGTAAGTGCAGCAGATCCCGGTCATCTTATCCTGAGTTATGAATCTCTGCCGTGAAGGCTTGTTCTGAAACTTTTCTCTACATTCAGGAAAGGAATAAACTCCAGCCTCGTCCTGTGTATCCAGCACACGATCAATACAGACCTGGCAGAAGTTGTGTCCACATCTCAGCGATACAGGATCTTTATAACTGGTTAAACAGAGGAAGCAGTCCAGCTTGTCTCTAACATCAACAAATGCCACGGCTTCCGGATTTATAATAATTGAAACTTTAGCGGTACAAAAAAAAACGAAACTTAAAATGTGTTTTTTTTTTTTTTTATAGAAGGTGTTCAAGCACAAATGAAATGATGTAATCCACTTCTAATCACTGGCCATTAACCCTATAATCTGTTCACTGGAAACTGACTTTTTTGGCCACATGCATGAAAAGTGTCTAGGTCTAAAATTCACTTTGTTGCCCATAGCAACCAATCAGAGCGCCCCTCTCATTTTATCAGAGCATTACATGAAATGAGAGGGGCGCTCTGATTGGTTGCTATGGGCAACAAAGTGAGTTTTAGACCTAGACACTTTTCAAACATGTGGCCCCTTGTCTTTGGTCTTCAATTACAGTGAAGGCAGTTGATTTCCCCATGTTTATATTCTTTCCCACCACTAAGCCCCATGCGTATCACAGGGATACCTTAAAAAAGGTTCCTATTGTATACTGTAGTGGGGCTCAGATCGAGCCATAAGAGCCTAGAGGCAATTGTAGTCTCTTTCGGACTATGTTTGCTCTATTTCCTTACTGTATACGCTTTAGGTGTTGAGATGTTGGGTGTCACACAAAAAAGCATATTTGATTGAAAAAGGAACAAACATAGCCCAAAAGAGACTACGGGCAACATGTCCGAAAAGTGGTGTATCCATGCCAGTTTTAGGCGCATTAAATCAGTGTAAAGTGCGCCTGAAAGTCCGATACTTTCTAAAAACTGGCGTCAGGTATACCTTGCATAGAAAACTTGATGGGCCTAAAAAGGCGCATTGCGCTGAAAAAGGCGCATTGTGCAACTCGCGGCGCATAGCATATCATTGGTAGTATATGTAATGCGCCTATTGAGGCACATTGCCCGACGGAGGCACATAACATCTGTAATGTGCCTCAATAGGCGCATTGCGCGACGGGGGCGCACAGTACACAATATTTAAGCGCATTACAAAATGTCATGCCCTGCATATAATACACCTAGTTTTGGTGTACAACAGTTAATTTACAACAAGAATATGGCGTCAAAAGTGGTTTTGCCACAATATAGACCAAAAAACTGGAGGAAAAAGTAGCAACCCCTTGTCCCTTGTATACGCCCCCAGCACTCTCTGCCAGTTTGTTGGTGTGTGTTAGCAAGTCTTGAGAGTGTTGGAAGTCCTGTCTGATTACCTGTGTACCAGTCCGTTCCGCTACGTTTCCTGAACTTGCCTGTTTGCCGCCTGCCCTGACCGTCTGCCTGTCTCTGACCACGAACCTCTGCTGCCTGCCCTGACCTTCTGCCTGTCCCCGACTACGCCTCTGGATTACGATTCTGTACCACGCAGTACCCCGGCCGCCATCGCAAGCAAGTCACATCAGGGGTAGCGACCTGGTAGCCTCACGCCGCAGCAAGTCCATTCCGCTTTGCGGCGGGCTCTGGTGAAAAACGGGGGCTTCTTAGACTCCGTTCCCTGGCGTGGCTTAACTATCATCGCTTGCGGTGGTCCAGCGAATCCACCTCCGCATTACAGTACAAACTGGCCATGGATTCCGCTAGGGTCCCTCTGCCCGACCTCCGGGATGTCACGACGGCTGTCGCCCAGCAGAACCAATGTATTGACCAGCTAGCGGCCATGATGCAGAACCTTGCAGCCCGTCTACCTCCACCGGCTGCCCCCGCCGCACCAGCATCCGTTGCTCCGGCATCCATTGCTCTACCTGCTTTGGATTCGAGACCTTCTTTGCATCTGCCACTCCCCTCTCGCTATGATGGAGCCAGTGCTCCATCCACCTCGAGATGATGGGGCATCAATTCCCTACAGAGTGTGCCAAGGTGGCCTTCATAATCAGCCTCTTGTCTGGAGAAGCCTTGGCTTGGGCTACGCCACTATGAGATCGAGGGGATCCTCTGACAGCTGACCTCCAAACCTTCCTCCAGGGGTTCTGCACGGTCTTTGAGGAACCAGGCCGTACTTCTTTGGCTGCCGCAGCACTGCTCAGGCTTCATCAGGGCAACACCACGGTCGGTCAGTATTCAGTGCAGTTTCGCACTCTCACTTCGGAGCTGGACTGGAATAACGAAGCTTTGGTGGCGACGTTCTGGCAAGGTCTCTCGGGACGAATCAAAGATGAGTTTGCCGCTCGGAATCTACCAGCTGCTCTGGATGACCTAATCCACTTAGCCCCCCGAGTCGATATTCGGTTCGCCGAAAGGCAACAAGAGCTCCGCCTTCAACGGGAGGTTGTCCGCCCACGCCGTTTGCCCCGTTTGGCTACCACTTTCCAGCAACCACCTCTCCCTCCTCCGATGGTTTCAGAAGAGGAACCTATGCAGGTTGAGAGAGCCCATCTGTCCCAGGAGGAACGTTCTCAGAGTCGTCTGAAGCAGCTGTGCTTCTATTGTGGCGGTTTTGGCCATTTTATTGGGGACTGTCCGGTTCGCCCGGGAAACTTCCGCACGTAGGGCTTGTAGGAGAGGCAACCCTAGGTGTCAGAGCGGCCTCTCCCCATCTGACCATGCCCGTATGTATTGGTGTTTCACCGGACAGCACCTTTCAGGCCACCACCTTTATTGATTCTGGATCTGCAGTAAATTTAATAAGCCACGAACGTGTGACCTGGTTCCGTTTCCCCGTGGTTCCATTGCTGAAGCCTATGTTCGTCTCCTCGGTCAGTGGCGAATGCCTTATGGACGCTATCCGCTTCCGCACTGCTCCCCTCACCTTGCAGATTGGGGCTCTTCGCAAGGAGACTTTGCAACTTCTCGTCCTGCCTCGATCCTCGTCTGAAATCCTTCTGGGCCTCCCGTGGTTACAGGACCATACCCTGACCTTGGACTGGGGCACAGGTGAAGTCATGCGTTGGGGTTCCGCGTATCTCTCGCGTTGCCTGTCGAAGCCACAACCTGCTCCTTGGGTCGCTTCCCTGAAGTCTACCAAGCCTCCTCCAGGCCTACCTACGTCATACTGGGACTTTGCCGACGTCTTTTCAGAGAGACAGGCCGAAACACTTCCTCCGCACCGGCCTTATGATTGTCCCATAGATCTGCAACCTGGCTGTACTCCTCCCCGGGGCCGAGTCTATCCTCTCTCCGTCCCGGAGACTAAGGCTATGTCTGAATACATCATTGAGAACCTCCGTAAAGGCTTCATTCGTAAGTCCTCCTCTCCAGCGGGAGCCGGCTTCTTTTTCGTGGAGAAAAAGGACGGGTCTCTCCGGTCCTGCATCGGCTATCGGGGCATAAATAAAATTACTATAAAAAAACGCTACCCTCTGCCCTTGATCTCCGAACTCTTCGACCACCTGCGTGGCGCGAAAATCATTTCCAAGCTGGATATACGCTGTGCTTATAATTTAATTCGTATTAGAAAAGGCGATGAGTGGAAAACGCCATTTAATAAGCGGGATGGCCACTTCGAGTATCTGGTTATGCCATTCGGTCTCTGCAACGCTCCTGCTGTGTTTCAGAACTTTGTCAATGAGATCTTCCAGGACCTACTCTACATCTGTGTCATTGTCTACTTGGACGATATTCTAATCTTTTCTCCGGATCTCGTAACTCATCGCCACCACGTCCGCCAGGTCCTCAGGCGACTCCGCACCCATCAGCTTTTTGCCAAACCAGAGAAGTGTCTCTTTGAACGTACCAGCTTACCCTTTTTAGGGTACATCGTCTCTGATAAGGGCCTCCGGATGGATTCTTCAAAACTCTCCGCAGTGTTGCAGTCGCCACAACCGGTGGGCCTTCGGGCCATTCAACGATTTCTGGGATTTTCCAATTATTATAGACAATTTATCCCGCACTTCTCTACGCTTGTGGCTCCCCTGGTGGCTCTAACCAAGAAGAACGCCAATCCCAAATCCTGGCCCCCCGAAGCTCAAGAAGCCTTCAACCGTCTCAAATCTGCATTCACGTCTGCTCCGGTCTTGTCTCGCCCGGACCCGAACCGCCCATTCATTCTGGAAGTGGATGCTTCCTCGGTGGGTGCCGGTGCTGTCCTCCTGCAGAGATCCTCCTCGGGTAAACTGCATACGTGTGGATTCTTCTCCAAAACTTTCTCTCCTGCCGAGAAGAATTATACCATAGGGGATCGCGAATTACTGGCCATAAAGTTGGCTCTAGAAGAATGGCGTCACCTGCTGGAGGGGGTATGTCACCCTATTGACATCTTCACCGACCATAAAAACCTCCTATATCTTCAGTCGGCTCAACGCCTGAATCCCCGGCAGGCCAGATGGTCGCTCTTTTTTGCCCGCTTTAACTTCCTGCTACACTTTCGGCCAGCCGGGAAGAACGTCAAAGCCGACGCCCTATCTCGTGCCTCGGATACGGTGGGTCTTGAGTCTCCTCACAACACATAGTCCCTCCTGAACGGCTCGTCACGGCTGCCCCCGTGGATCTTCAACACTTGCCCCCCGGGAAGACGTATGTGCGACCTGCCTAGAATCCTGAAGTGGGGACATTCTTCCCGAACAGCTGGGCATCCAGGAGTCCATAAGTCTCTACAGCTGGTCTCCCGTTACTACTGGTGGCCCACCCTTGCTCAAGATGTCAGGGACTTTGTGCTGGCCTGCTCCTCCTGTGCCCGAAATAAGGTTCCTCGCCTCAAACCCGCGGGCCTTCTTCAGCCTCTCCCTGTGCCGGAAAAACCCTGGACCCATGTCGCCATGGACTTTGTCAAAGATCTCCCACCCTCATCTGGAAACACGGTCATCTGGGTGGTGACCGATCGTTTCTCGAAAATGGCTCACTTTATCCCTCTGCCTGGGTTACCCTCTGCCCCCCCAGCTGGCCCAACATTTTTTCCATCATATTTTCCGCTTGCACGGTCTCCCGTTGCATATTGTCTCTGACAGGGGAGTCCAGTTTATTGCTAAATTTTGGCGGGCTCTGTGCTGTCAGTTGCAGATTCAGCTGGATTTTTCATCTGCATACCACCCTCAAACTAACGGGCAGGTAGAGAGGGTTAACCAGGTGTTGGGTACCTACTTGCGGCACTACTACTTTGTGTCCACTCGTCAGAATAACTGGTCCGATCTTCTCCCCTGGGCAGAGTTTTCCTATAACTCTTTAGAGTCAGAATCCGCTGGGCCCTCCCCCTTTTTTGTTGTCTTTGGGTTACATCCCCGCGAACCTCTCCCTCTAGCTACCTCATCTCTTGTGCCTGCCGTGGATGCCCAAGTAAAGGACATCGAGGCTCTCTGGCAACTCACACGACAGGCCCTGCTATGGGCTTCTGCTCGCACCAATCTGCTGGCTGACAGGTAGCGTAGGTCCCCGCCCCTATTTGAGCCAGGCGATAGGGTTTGGTTATCCGCGAAGTACATCCGCTTTAAGGTGCCCAGTTACAAGTTGAGCCCCAAATTCTTGGGCCCTTTTGTGATACTTCGGCGACTGAACCCAGTGTCCTATAAGCTCCGCTTGCCCCCGACTCTACGTATCCCTAACGCGTTTCACGTGTCCCTCCTCAAGCCGGTGGTGCTGAACAGCTTCTCCCGTAGATCTGTCTCGCCTTCTCCTGTTGCTAGTACAGATAACATCTTTGAGATCAAGGAGGTGCTGGCGGAGAAGACGGTGAGGGGGAAGCGGTTCTTCCTTATTGACTGGAAGGGCTTCGGTCTGGAGGAGCGTTCGTGGGAACCTGAGGCCAATTTGTCCCCTGATATCCTCTCTAAATTCCAAAGGAAGAGGGGGGAGAGCTACGGGGGGGGGTACTGTCACGGCGCGCGCGGCCGTTCCCCTGCGCTTACGGGGTCCGACGCGGGTGCCGTGGCTGCCCGCAGCCGTTGTCCTTCTGCTCTTGGCCGGGAAACCCCGTACTCACCAGTCCCGGCTCCTGTGTCCGGCTCTGACAGCCGCCGCGTGCATACCCGCTGCTTAAGGCGCGCGCGCGACGGCTGGTCTGGATTTAAAGGGCCAGCGTGCCGTTAATTGGTTATTGACGGCCGCTGGTCCTATATAAGGTATACGCCCCCAGCATTCTCTGCCAGTTTGTTGGTGTGTGTTAGCAAGTCTTGAGAGTGTTGGAAGTCCTGTCTCATTACCCGTGTACCAGTCCGTTCTGCTACATTTCCTGACCTTGCCTGTTTGCCGCCTGCCCTGACCGTCTGCCTGTCTCTGACCACGAACCTCTGCCGCCTGCCCTGACCTTCTGCCTGTCCCCGACTACGCCTCTGGATTACGATTCTGTACCACGCATTACCCCGGCCGCCATCACAAGCAAGTCACGTCAGGGGTAGCGACCTGGTAGCCTCACGCCACAGCAAGTCCATCCCGCTTTGCGGCGGACTCTGGTGAAAACCGGGGGCTACTTAGACTCTGCTCCCTGGCGTGGCTTAACTATCATCGCTTGCGGTGGTCCAGCGAATCCACCTCCGCATTACACCCCTTTTTTGGGGAATAGCAATAAGTAATAAACACTAACTCAATGAGGACACAGTATAATAATAATAGACTGTGGTGCTTTTGTTAGATTAAATTAATTATTAATTAATAAGCAACCAAAACATGATATAAAATATCTGACAACAAATAACTGTAGATAAAATATAAAGGAAATAATGGAAGTTACGCATATTGTGTACTCTCCAGTCACACTTCCTCAGGCTTGTACTTACATTAATAATGCCAGCTTATAGCAGTATCCTTCCGCCGCCTTGCTTGCATCTGAATAGAAGGAGGAATCTGTGCCCATTACTTATCCAGAAACAGGTGTAGTCATAAAACATTTAAAAGGTTCTTCCTTACTTTGGCTGTGTCTCTGAGCACTGAACACCTTGTACTTCTGTGTCTCATTCAGTGGTGGTCAGGTTTCTTCCTTACCTTGGCCATGTCTCTGAGCACTGAACACCTTGTACTTTTGTGTCTTGTTCAGTGGTGGTCAGGTTTCTTCCTTACCTTGGCCATGTCTCTGAGCACTGGACACCTTGTACTTGTTCGGTGGTTGTCAGGATTCTTCCTTACCATGGCCATGTTTCTGTGCACTGAACACCTTGTACTTCTGTGTCTTATTCTGTGGTGGTCGGGGTTCTTCCTTATCTTGGCCATGTCTCTGAGCACTGAACACCTTGTACTTCTGTGTCGTCTTCAGTGGTGGTCAGGTATCTTCCTTACCTTGGCCATGTTTCTGAGCACAGAACATCTTGTACTTCTGTGTCCCATTCATTGGTGGTCAAGTATCTTATCTTGGCCACGTATCTGAGCACAGAATACCTTGTACTTGTTCAGTGGTGGTCGGGTTTCTTTCTTATCTTGGCCATTGTAAAAAATATATAAAATATAATGTATTTCATGAATGACGAGATAACAGATCTATGATTACTGTGAGCATGCGTTGACGTCCTTTACAATATCCTGGCTTATATTAACAAGTTTCTAGGTTCATCAGAAGTATTATTTAAAGTAGGACTCACAACCACTTCTTCTATGAAAGGATGAAGGTTTATTACATTCTTTAATAAAAATAAACACTACAAAAGTTACAGAAACATAAAAGATATAGCAAATATATCTTACATTAACCCATTACCGACATTGAACGTATAAGTATGTTCTAATGCCGGTAAGGGGCTTTGTAGTGGGATTGCGGCGATACCTGCTGTAGCTCTGCCTTCCATTGTCAGTCCCAGTCTGCACCTATCACGGCCATCTTGTTACCACTGTGACCCCAAGAAATGACATGGGTTCCTTAATCAGTGCACTATCCATTTTGAGGTCAAGGCACGTCAGTTCCTGTCGGATTGAGCCAAGGCTGCTTTCATTATCGGCTTACTTGCCTGGGCCTTACACCCCTGGGAGCGAGGGGATCCACTGACAGTGGATCTACGGAAGTTTCTGAAGTCTTTCCGTAGAGTTTTTGAAGAACCTGGGCATAAAACCTCTGCTGCTTCTTTTCTGCTCAGCTTCAGAAAAGGCGATTCCACGGTGGGTCAATACGCCATTCAGTTCTGCACATTGGCCTCTGAGCGTGCCTGAAATAATGAAGCCATTGTGGCATCTATCTGGGAGGGCCTCGCTGGTGGAATCAGGGACAAGCTGGCTGGTTGTGATCTTTCATAAATTTAGATTTAACCTAACAGAACATAAATTAAAGACAACTTGCTTAACAATGAACAGCTTCCACCTGTTGCATAGATAACAGGCTTCCTGATTATTTATTAGCGGGTTTGTCTGTCGCACACTCACTCTTAGCCAATTAATTAATACTATTACACACGTCCACAAATTTTTGGGCGTACAAACAAGGCTCAGAATTTCGATCACAGCTAAGAAGTGAATTAACAAAAATTCAAAGGCAGAAAAGGAGCGAATACACAATAAGAAACAAAGGTCTTAGTTACCACTGGTTTGCATATCCTTCGTGCTCAGCCCCATAGCTGGGTTAAGATGTTCACTTTCTTCCTCTACCTCATAGAAGCATACACAGGCTATACAAATAGAGTGACATGTATGAACAGGACTGCACCAGTTTTCTGGTGTACATTGAGCCAAAAAGAATGTATGAACAGGCGCACTCCAAACTTTGGAGCGATAAATGTATGTACGTTGCACATTTATGATTCTTTGACAGCAAGTCTAGGCGCAGAACAGTTAGAACAACCAGACCAGGTTAAAGGTGGTGCCTTAGCCAGACTTGATGTATTGGCTCTACACTGCCCTGTATGTATGACCTGCAGAAGAACAGCCAGACCAGGGTAAAGGTGGTGCCTGAGCCAGACTTGTGGTATTGGCTCTACACTGCACCTGTATGTTTGACCTGCAGAAGAAAGCCAGACCAGGGTAAAGGTGGTGCCTAGCCAGACTTGTGGTATTGGCTCTACACTGCCCTGTATGTATGACCTGCAGAAGAACAGTCAGACCAAGGTAAAGGTGGTGCCTGAGCCAGACTTGTGGTATTGGCTCTACACTGCCCTGTATGTATGACATGCAGAAGAAAAGCCAGACAGGGTAAAGGTGGTGCCTGAGCCAGACTTGTGTATTGGCACTACACTGCCTGTTGTATGACCTGCAGAAGAACAGACCAGGGTAAAGGTGGTGCCTGAGCCAGACTTGTGGTATTGGCTCTACACTGCCCTGTATGTATGACCTGCCGAAGAACAGATCAGGGTAAAGGTGATGTCTGAGCCAGACTGGTGGTATTGGCTCTACACTGCCCTGTATGTATGACCTGCAGAAGAATAGCAAGACCAGGGTAAAGGAGGTGCCTAAGCAGACTTG